>JAPZEB010000003.1:30457486-30467669 GCA_029783705.1 Chaetodon striatus | reverse complement strand
TCCCTTCTCAGATAAACTAAACTAAACTAAAATAAATAGATAAATAAAACCTCAGATTACTCTACATTTACCATCAGAGGAATATAAATGAAAAATGAGCTCCAACTTATTCAGATACAACAGTAAATCCTGCCAAATAATAATAATCTAATTGAATAACTGTCACAGGGGACATTGAGTACTTTCAGTTTTAAATGTTAAAGTACATTTTATTTATTATACTTACACACTTTTACTTAAGTAATATTTCAAAGCTGGACTCTTACGTATTTTATAAAGTGTGGTGTTAGTATTTTTACTTCAATAAAGAATCTGAAAGCTTGTTTTATTTATATATTTATGGGGTTAACGGGGTCAGGGATCCCTGGTGCAGTTACACGGAGTGACCAGCGGGCGTCGCTGTAAACTGTCAGCGAATCAAAACTCAGCGAGCGAGTCGAGGGGGGGCATGACGTCATTGTTGGGGTATTTTCAAGATGGCGCTGCAGCCAGCTAAAACGCTGAGGGGATTTAATTAATCTTTTTGCCCGGCGGCGACGTTAACTTCGCAGGAAGAAAGGAGAACACATCGTTACTTTCAGACACCGACGAGGGACATGTTACACCCGGTGAGTGTCAGGTAACGCCGAAGGCTAAAATGGTAGCCCCTTCCTCCAAGAACAACAAAACCTGCTGCTGCTGCTGTTGCTGCCGCGGAGCCGGGCCGACCGGGCAGGAGGACTCGTCGCAGGATTTTGTGCCCGGGGCCGAGGCTCGCTCGACGGACTGAGTGGTTATGGAAACGACGAAGGAGAACGGAGGGTCGTTTGCCGTCGATTTGAACGAAAACGAAGAGGAGGGAGGAGGAGGAGGTCACAAATCTTACATCGCACTCAAAGACCCCAGCGCGGCGCTGCTAGCCGGTGTCAGCGGGGGTCAGGAAGCTGGGAAGGGTCATATTTATGTGACCGGTAACGGGAGGAATGTAAACACAGACGCCTCGGTACCGCCGCCCCCACACAACAGGGACATAATGTTGGATTTGGTCGCGGCGGCGGAGGAGTATCTCCCCGGCCAGCTGACTGGCAGCTGCGTGATTTCGGGGGTTTGCGGCGACCACGGCGGCCTGAACGGATTTACTGAGTCATTCGGTCAGGAGGAGCAAACGATGGTCGGGGTGGAAGGAGGAGACGGAGGAGAGGGGGGAGGGCTCAGCCTCGGCCTCGCACGGACCACAGTCGCTTCCTGTCCAGCTGTGCTCGGGGGTCGGGTTTCACTGGAGATGCGGCAGCACCCTGCGGGGGAGAGCGGAGGGGAAACCCCGGATTCCGACGACGTTACCCCGGCAGAGAAGGCTACTGACGCGGGCTGCATCAGGGCTGGTCTCCCCTTTGATCGGCTGCCATGCTCGGGGAAGCACCAGCGGAACTGCGCTTGCACCGCCGCGGCCCTCCAGTGTCCAGATGTAAACATGCCCAACGGGGATGTTGACAGCCCCGGTTACGGCGGTCCCGGAGCGGATATCTCTTACTGTAAACAGGCAGGGGTGTTTTCCAGCCCCTTGCTTCTTGGCCAGAGACTCGGTTTATGCGACGTGGACTGTGAGGACATGAAAGTTGCCAATGGTGGTTTACACATCGTGACCACAGCCAGAGCAACATGTGACTGGCCCGACTCGGACTGCTCCACCGAAGACAGCATTTATTTCGACCGTGGGGCAACGCAGGAAAACGGGGCCGGGTCTGGACTGTGTCTGAGGACCCCAAGCGACCGCCCCGGGGCACTGGTGTCTCAGTGCCCGGGGGAGGATGCGCCAGCAGCGGCAGAGCTCCCTCACCTCCTCGGCTCCTCTTCCCCGGTCCCACCCAAGGACACCCCCACCATGGGATCAAGTGCCAAACCCCCCTCGCCCAGCCCACCGACCCTCTCCAACGTGAACGGTGACAGCCCGCTGTCTGAGCCCAACATCAGGGAGGATGAGGAGGATTTCAGTGACCTCAGTTTACCCGTCAGGCCGCAGAGTTTGAGGACTAACCTCAACCTCGCGGTGTCCCTCAGCTGTGACGCCACCCCGTTATCCCCCGACGAGGATGGGGGGTTTTACTTTGGAGACGAGGGGTACGAGGAGGACTTCCGGAACGTTTTGGAAGCGGGTCGCAGGCAGAGTGCCCCGGACAAGCTGCCGGACCTGACCGACCAGACAGACTGCTCGGACCCTAAGCTGATGCCAAAGAGGTTCGGCATCGCTGATTTCTTCACCAGGTAAAATGGAGTGGTGTCTCTGAGTCACATGTAAACACACAGCGTGTCAACACGAAGTCAAGTGATGTGGTGAAGAAAAGCCCCATAGCTGTGACTGTATGCTAACCAAACAACCACAACCTTATCCTAAACATACTGCTAGTACCTGATTTTGTGTACCCTGTAGGACCTGTTCCCATGCATCTTAAGATTTGGCCCCAGGAAAATGTGTATGTCACTTCTCAGCCATTTGTAAACTTCACTGTTCTGCAAAATGTTTAAAAACGGAAGTACATCTCTAGACACTTTCCACACTCTCCACTCCTTTGTGCATCCACCTCCTGAAACTGCAGATTTTAGGGAATGAAATACTTCCTCACCTGTCTGAAAACACACAGCACACACCAGAGCTGCATGTCACCCTCATCTTCATCATCATTTAACAGTAAAGCTGGCATACATTCCACTTAGCTATTATTAAATCAGTCTGAACAGAAGTAAAAAGCACACAAGTTTTTAATTTCATCCTAAGAAAGAAAAACAAATGAGTCTTCCAGCCTTGTCTCAAATACACAGACGACAATAAACTCCCGACACAATAAATTTCGACATGTTTTTTGGCAGGTTGAATTGTTTGCAGTGGAAATGAAGAGCTGAGTGTGGAGAAATGTACTTTGATGCTGTGTGCAGACTGGAGAGGAAATAATATGAGCGAGGTTGCAGACCTAAGCGTCTGAAGCTAACTTGGCTAGCAGGCTAACAACAACATTCGACCAGGAGAAAAGCCACACAGATTTACATCAGATATTTTATTGTCATGCCTTTCTGTCCCTCCAGTCACTGCCACAATGCAGCATTCATCATGTTCTGCTACTTGTATTATTTCACCAGAAACGGGGATATAAACAATCAACTCTCTGCAGGTCAAGTGAGGGTCAAGCCACCTCAAGCTTGCACTGAAAGCACTGAGTACAGTCTTGTTCTTTGCCCTGCAGTTTGCCCTAATTTTCAGTTTGTCAGCAGTATTGCAGGGTAAGTTGACTATAAAGTCTTTTTGGACTCGTATTTACGACTCCCATCTCAGCTTACAACCTCCTCCATCTGGTCCAGATGTCATTAAATGAGCACAAGTTGTAATGAGGAGCTGGCATTTTGCTCAGCAACTGCACATCTTGTGCAAACGTGACAAATTGATCTTACATGGAGATGTATGTGGTTTAACATTTTGCTCTCCAATGAGCTCATTGTTTGGTCGGTGTTGACATCTGTCCAGCGTGAAAGAAATCATGATGGGGGGGATAAATGGCGGTATGTGAACTTATTCCACATACCCCCAGTGTAATCCTGAATATTTGTCAGGGTTTCAGGTTGTGTATGAGTATTTTGACACAGTGGGTCCACAGTGACGTCTTCACATGTCTTATTTTGTCCAAACAGCAGTCTGAAACTTAAAGATGTAGTTTAGAATACTATATAATGAAATAATCCAGCATTAGAGAAGATTACACCAGATGATTACGGATATATTTGCATGATAAATGACTTTAACCTCTCGTAATTGTCGATCAATCAACGAATAAGTTCAGCACAATTTCAGCCTGGTCAGTGGGTGGTCTCTGTGACTGTGGCACACACCTGCTCTCCTCACCAGTTTCTTTATGTGTTACACAGGGAAAAGATGGCGAGAGAGTGTGTCGTTGTAGCAGGTTTGGAAGACGTTAACAAGCACTGGGAATTTCCTGTTCCAGTTAAATGCAGCTGTGTGCTTAAAAATAAGGAGAGACTTCTGGCTATAGAAACCCAGGCGGACACATTGTGACACGTAAACATATGTTGGCTGCGTTTCTGAGTTGCTTGTTAAATTACGTCTATGACAGTTTGTGAAGTTTAAAAGAAAAATGGTGACAAATACCCAGCGAGAGTTGCTACAGGGAGGCAGGAGCAGCTGTGGAAATGATCAAGTTTCAGAGCTATTTCATAAGTTAAAGAAATGCAGAAAATCTTTTGGGTTTCTAAATGTTTAGAAGGAGGTGAGCGCAGAACAACCAGCTGCAAGATAATGTGATCCATTCATTTTCAGCCAGTTGTGGATGATCAGATTGTGTGTGAAAACTCAACTCGACACAGAGCAGAAAAAACAGGTTGGTTAAGGCAAGAGATTCACATATTGTTTTAGTAATTACTCTAAAACTGTGGCGTCCAAACCTTCTCTGCTTGTGATTCTTTAATATGAAGCAGTGTCTGCATACGACTCCTCATCTCAGGGTGACAAAAACTCAGGGAGGGATCTGTGTGTAATAAGCAGTTCAGTGGAAAAGTGATTTTCCATTCTCGTACTGTTGCATTTAAATAGTCCTTGGTGGCCTGAGGATATAAAACTATCCAGTGACACAAAGATAAAATAAGACAACACTCAAAAGTAGTTCAGTAATGGTTCAGCACATTTGTGAAGCATAATGTTGATTTGTGTATTTACAACCCTGATATTCATCAAGTCCCCCTAGATTTGTCTTAGTGTTGTCCTGACCCGCAGGTTGAGAACTGGGTTACGAATCCCTAACACCAGTTTACATACATTGTGGTCATGAAACTGAAGGAAATTAAATTACCTTAATGTAGCTGTACTCACGACTTTAGCAACTTCTTGGTCATTTTATGTGATTATTGCCAGCAAGACAAAATCCAGTGCAGCATCTCAAATCAGAGCCTGTTTCTATCAGCATACTAACACATGTTGACTCAGATAAATGATACTTTTAAAGAGACAAACAGCAAAAATACAAGTATTTATTGAAGTTTCTTATGTACACAAATCAGCTGAAAGGGACAGCTCCATCCCAGATCCAACATACATATTTCCCCTCTTATCTTTAATATTTAAATAGGAGAAAGTATGATAACTGTTAAGCTGCACTGGATGCAAATGGTACTTCAGTGTTTGTGTGTGTGTACAAGATAAATACAGAAAGCAAAAAGTGAGACAGTATTTAATCACTCCAGATCATCATGGACGGAGTGATTGTGCACATAACAGCGATAGATGTAAACATTAATGGCGTCCTCCTCGTTAGCGGCTCAGTGGTGCTAGGTGAGCTAGCAGTAGATGAACGCTCCCGTCTGTGCAATGACACAGTTGGTGGGTGTTGTTCGATAGAGAAAAAATAGTTCCCACATGAAACTGCTCACAACAAGGTCCGTGGATTAACTTGAGAAACCGGGTCATGATTTCTGCAAAGAGACATTGCTGTTGCTGATATCTCATACATGCAGCAACTCACACTGCAACAATCTAGGCTGATAAGTTGCACTACAGGTAAGAGGGGAAAATGTGTGTGGTGTCGTTTTTAAGTGCACACAGTGAGGTGGAAAATGACTGCCTGAAATGCATGTTACATTTGCATTTAATTTAAACCACAACTTATTCTCATCTTTTCCTCTGCACATTTGTTGATGTGTGCTCAGTAGAGGCTTTTTGCATGCATGGATGCTCTCAATAGTTTGTTTGGTGTTTGACATTTAGCAACTAATCAGATTTCTGCTGCAGAGATCTAACTGTGTTCACTTCGTAACGCTTTGCACTGGAAATGACAACACATTTCTTATATCCAAAGTTACATGCATTGAAAACGTGAGCCAGTAAAATTTACTTTCACAGCAATATTTTCTGGTTTCTAAGTCTCCAACAAGAGGGGCAGAGATACTGCGGGTTAATTCCATATTTAATATCAGTTCTGTTCTTATGGCGGGATTAAAGAGGATGTTAGCCGGGTGCTTTGACCATCTGACACATATCAGCTTCTTTTCACAGCCTCTCAGAGCTGCAGTCTGGGGCCTATAGCTGTGTAATAGCTTGCATGTTAATCATGCCCCAGTTCAGTGTATGTGCAGTAAGTGATACAGCAGGGCTCAGTGAGCATTGACTCAGTGCAGCCTGTTTCCTCAGGGCTTAGCCCACATTCACTGCTCCCTCTGCTCCCTCTGCTTTCTATTTCCGAGGCCGACTCATCACACGTTTAACCTCCGCACTGCTGCCATGATGCAGCCGAGATGTTGTGTCTGTCCGCCTGCCAGGCGTGGTAACGACTACGTTTTCTCAGTTCCTCAAAAGTTAATATTTTTGTCACAATCACGTGATCCATTTTAGATTGAGTTTGAAAAGCCACACTCACAGGTGTTTGGACAAAAGTAGTATAATTACATCTACAAATAAACATGACCTTTGACATTATGTTTGTATGTGCCACACGGTGAAGACAGAGAAGAAGATGTACCGTTTATAACATGTTAATCTTATATTTTCTTTCCTTAAATGATCCTAAAACCAACGACAAAATAAATAAATTTAAAAAAGAGAGTTTTACTTCGCTGTAGTCATTAACTTGCAATGTATGAAGTCCAAAATCTAAATAAAATTAAAATTTAATCTGACCTTGTTCTGTTAAAACTGTGCTCGTCCTGGCCCAAGTCCCTAACAACACCGTTAAGATGGTGGTGTCAGACTTTTGGCTCATAGGCTGTATTTTGGTGCTCACACTGACACCAAGAAGCACATGGAGCCTCTCAGAAATCAGAGCAGAGTCGAGCAGGTTAGTTGAGGAGATCAAAGCGGCAGCCTGGAGGCAGACACATTGACTGGTAGCTGAAGGGATGTTTGCTCAAACCTGAGAACCTGCAGGAGGGAGTTGCGTTTACAGCCTCATCTCTGCTACTGTACATCCGGGCCAAACACAACAACAACACTGTCTAACAAACATGAGGATACGTGCTAATCTTTGGCTCAGACACGGACGCTATAAAACCTAATTACACGTTTAAAATAGGCAAATGAACATATAAGACGCTGTGGGCTGTTCACCCTTGATCTACTGCTAATGCAATGTGTCTTTTGATACTGAGTCTGATCCAGTACTTAAACCAAAAGATATATTTATGTTTTCTATCACAATAGTTAATTCAGGTTTCCAGACTTCTGAATTGTTGCCGATATCTTCAGTGACTCAAACAGATCTGGTGTTACACTCATTTATGTTGGCACTGCATAGACGTTGTGTACCATACACTCTAGCCTGACATGCACTTCACCAAAAATGTAAATACATGTCGTTGCAAAGCAGACTTACTGTTTATTTTTGTAAGCTGAAAACCATTTGCCTCAGTGTAAATGAAGCCTTTATTTACTTTTATTTTAAAAGTAGGTAACAAAAAATTGTGGAGACTGTAAATTATGAATAGAGGAAAGTCCACTTGCTGCTAGGCTAATTTATGCAATGTGAAACGTCTTAGACTTGTGCTAATAACGTTAGCATGTTGTATTTGTTTGGAAAATGTGTTTAGTATAAGACTGTTTTGTCAGTGAACCTTGTGAGTCATAATGGAGCCGATATTTGTAACGTTACCTTTGTTAAATGTTGCTGTTGTCCCTGGCTTCATATGAGTAGAGGAAAAGATTGCTAGCTGCTAGGCTAATTTATACAATGTAAAATGCCATAGGCTTGTGCTAAAAACATTAGCATGTTATATTTGTGGGGAAAATGTGTCCAGATGAAGACAAGTGTTTTGTCTGTGAATGCTATGAGTTATAGTGAAGCCAATTTGTGTACTTGAGTTTGAAATTGTGGCTATTAAGCCATGTTTAACATGTGTTTTGGGTGTGTTTTCAATCAACCACACCGCTGCCTAGTGTTTTGGAGGTGTAACTGACACAGACACACCACCACACAAATATAAATGCTCACAATGGCGTAGGCCACATGTGTAGGCTAGGCTTTAGTGCGATACAAAACTACAGCCAATTGTTGGCTTCACACACACCTGTTTCGCCATTAGATGAAGAGGACTAAGATGGAGAGATGAATGAATTCAACCTCCACCACATTGTTTTGGAAATGAAAACAAAGGTTTTGCCCACCGATATAAAACACAAATCCCTTCCTATCTCTCTTCATATTGCTTTCTAAGCTCACTACCTCAACTCACAAATGGTGAAGTGTGGTTTTATATGACCGGTGTGGCCAGCTATTCACCCCAAGTCCCATTTGGATTAACTTTTGTAAGTGCAGGATGAGTCATCAAACATTGAGAACATATTAACCTGGATTTACAGGAAGAGGGCTTTTGATTTGAACTTACGCTGATACTGACTATTTTTGCATATATTTTGCATATAACAAGATTAATTCAATCAGTTCACACAGAGACACAAGATTAAAACTGAGAAAATGTATTTTTCATTTCATGGTGACTTTAACATTCATCAATATGTGTATTAAGAGGGGATTAGCTCTCCAGCAGAATCAGATTCTTTGAGAGCTCCCCTGACTCTAACTATATAACCATTTGGTCAGCTCTCTAATGTGTCTTGACTGAGGTTCAGAGACAACGAGTGAAAGGAGACCATTTCTTAGTGACCTTCCTGTCACAAGCTCACCTCTCTAAGCCTTAGGCTACCTCTGCCCCACCCAACAATCACTTAAGTCCAGTCTGCTGTGGTGAGGACGGCTGAAGAAAGATACATCTGTCGTTCACTTAATGAAGACAATAAAGCTCACACACTGATGCATCTGTCTGGTGTCTGCTGGTCTGTGGTCAGTGATGGGGCAGTCTGGCTGCCACTCAATTCTCCCAGGCCATAAAAGTGACCATTAAAATGACGGATATCTCCTTCTCTCCCTATCTCTGTGTCTCTCTATCTGTCACACACTTTCTCCTCTGTGTGTGTCTGTGGGCGTCTGGACATGCATCCAAACATCAGGGAGGGTGTTCCCGGAACCTTTGAGCCCCTCACTCTTTCACCCCTCGCCCCCACATCCCATCCCATTAATGATAAGAAACACACATGCTCTCAGACTCAGTGTAAAAGCGTCCTGTTGCCTAGTGCCCTTTGACCCCCAGGGGTCGTAAGGAAAGGCACGTGCTAACAGAGGTCATGGGAGGGCCTGGGTGGGACCACTGTTTGGTTTGTGGGGACTCTCTAGGGTAGACTTAGCGGCCACTTTCCAACTGTGAGGCCATCACTGAGCCTGGCAGATGTTTTATACCCGATCACCCCCTCAGGATGAGCTTAGACAACAGACCCACAGGTGGACGTCCTCCCATTGTCTGTGGGAATTATCTAACGCCAACCCTGAAATATTAACTGTGGCCTTGTTGCTGACATGAGCCTTTGACTGTCAGCCCTAAGCTTCTCTTGTGGTTTCATTTAAGCCAGACCGTTCAGTGTGGATCTGTTTTCTCGGCTGTGTGTGGTTGTGAACAAGCAAGAGGAGCATGTTGCGTTCATGTTCTCCTCCAGAGCATAAATTCCTCATCCCACCTGATATGTGTCTGACTTAGCATGTGACATCCCTCCTGTTTTCTATATTTAATCCCCTTCTCTTGTCTGTTTGCCTGGCAGATAAAACTTCACCATGTTGCGGGAAACAACTGAAACAAACATCATGCCCAGTGTTGTTTGTTGTGCATGCTAGAATTTGCTACCATTATTCATATTGTGATGGAAATACGATACCCATGTGGACACACTAATTTTTCACCCCATTTTGCAGTGCGATATGATAATGAGCCACCACGAATTCCACCATTCAAGCAGTGCTCGAACATCACTCCAAATTAGACAGCCCCGTGTTTGAAATTGAGACTGAATAAAGGCCTTACTACACACTGTGGCCATTTCTTTTTACGCATTTTTGGAATCCATCACCTGGAAAAAAAAAAAAATCGTCACAAACAGAAACCTTACATACTGATTCCGGTGCATTTTATTGTTCCATACATTGCAAAAATTTGTACAATCTAACAAAATGAAAAGATACATTTCCTCCTTGCCTTTTAGACATGTGACAATTTTGGACAAAAATAATAGACTCAGTGTGCAGAGGCCTTAGATAAGGCTTTAAAAAAAAGGAGGTAACCACAAAAACATTTTCACTGGCCTCCATGCTGCTTTCTTCTGTTTACCAACCTG
>JAPZEB010000003.1:30446317-30457386 GCA_029783705.1 Chaetodon striatus | reverse complement strand
GGCCTGCAGCTGAGGATGTAGATTATTACTCCCCCCACCCCATCCCATCCTCACACACACCCCTACACACACACATGCGCACAATTCAACCCTCTATCCTCCACTAGCTGCGTGATATAAGGCCCTGCCAGCAAGGACACACATATACACACTCAGACACACACAGCTGTTCCTCTCCTGTCATCTAGAGCAGGTGGTATCCTGCACACCACACACACACACACTCACACACACGCAGTGCAGCAGCAGCAGCTTCCTTCTCTGTTGATGAATTTAATTAGACGAAGTTTGATTTTCATATCAGACAAACACTGAAAACTGTGTGGAAGCAGCTGTGTCACACACTCAGCAGTCCTTCAGATGGAGGCCTCGGCACAGTCCCATCTTGCTGAAGTACTCTCGATGAAGATGGCAAACCCCTGCTATCTTTATTACATCTCCAGGGTGAATTTCTGACCTAACTGTGTAGCGTGAAGGCAGAGGAGACAGACTGAGAGCTAACATTGCCGCCTGACAGCCGTTGTGGCCTTTGCGGGCCTGCTCTGCTCACATGATGGCAGCCAGAGTCAGATGATTCATCAGGAAAGGAGCTGTCCAGATGTGGCTTGGCTTCAGTTAGTTGACACGTCAGACACAAAGCTGAGGAAGAGAAGAGGGAGGAGGAGGAGGAGCAGGAGAAGGAGGCAGGCTTACTTCATTCAAACGGGTTTCTTTGAATTCAGTTTGTGCAGCAATGCAGGGATTAGCTCACAGGCCCTGAAGGACAAACAGGGGTTACTGCCAAAGATGATGATCTTAACTGCCATTTCTGATAATGTGTATCAACCCTCATCGTCAGCCTCCTCGACGTGAGGAATATAACTGCACAGCTTTGTATACTTCTGGTCTGGGCTCAGGGTCTTTACACCTATGGATAAAGCCAGTCATACACTGTACAATTTGAGCCAGTTTCTGACCCAGTTTTTGAGCCGTCCCGACTCCTTTAGTCAAAGTAAATTCAGATTTGGTGGGTGGTTGGCTGCATTTGGATGGATTGATTTCTTGACATGTCAGAAATTTTGCTCGGCTGTCTTCAGGCTCCTGCACAGTCAAAGCAGAGCCAAGAGTTGATCCCACTAAGATAAGTGCCTTTTTTCACACTCAGTCGTACAGTGTAGCTTATACCCAGGTTGTTTGTTGGTGCTGCTAACTTATCTTGTCTGTGTGTGTTTGTACGTGAGAGAGAAAGAGGGAGACAGAGACAGATAGGGAATCAAAACTTGGACAGAAATGCACTTGAAATGGCTCCGCTAGCAAACAAACTCCTCCCTGCCCACGGCCCTGGAGCTTTCATACGAAACTGTAGTGACAAGTTTCAGTAGCCAGAACAATCCAGAGGGGCCGACGGACCGTTTTATTGTCCATTTTACATGTACAGTGTTAGCACTCAAGTTGTGGTTTGACACTTGGACTGCCCAGTGTGAGCACATAAATTGTGAGTACTGGCTGCACATCGCAGACAGTTTACTCGTACAGTAGCAGTTGGAATAAGACAACAACATTTCTAAACATGGGCTTAAATCTTACAGTGTGTGCTGAGCTTAACTTGGATCCTCTCAGACACTGAATATCAAGACACAACTTAGAGACCCATGACAATATAATAGGACGCTATATGGCCTGATCTCAGTCACTAGAAGCCGAAGGTCTTGAGTATACGGCCGGTTTTCATAATTTGATGAAGGCTCCATAGTTCGTATGAAGGGAAATCTTAATGCAGCATCGTACAGTGATATTTAAGACCATCGTGTTCTTTCATAGTGTTCAATTTAGGTGGTTCGGGCATCTGATCAGGATCCTCCTGGGCGCCTCCAGTTTGAAGTGTTATGTACACGTCCCTGGGGCAGACCCAGAACATGCTGGAAGGTTTTCATCTCTCATCTGACTTGGGAATGCCTTGGGGTCTCCCAGGAGGAGCTGGAAAGCTTTGCTGGGTAGAGGGACGGCTGGGGTCCTTTGCTTGGCCTGCTGCCCCTGTGACCCGGCCCCGGATAAGCTGATGAAAGTGGCAGGTGTTCTTCCAACTGAGTGTCAATAGCCTCGTCACTTGTGCGTTACTTACATGCCATTGTTGGCGTCCCATTTTCTAGGTTAAGATTTCAACCCCTAACCCTTGTGGCTCAGTCCTGAAGGGTCACTACCCAGTCAAGGGCACTCCAGAACCAGAGGTAGGGCCAAGAGAGATGAAGTGGGATTTGGCCTTTGTCTCTTCTAATGTCACAATGTCCCCTCTGTGCACAAAGCCAGCTCCATAAAGAAATGGTTTTCCCAGTTTGGTGTGAACGAATCTGACTGGCCTGCACAGAGGCCTGACCTCAACCCTATCCAACACCTCAATGCCTGTAGTTTTAGAATGAGATGTGCAGCTATGGTATCAGATGTTGCGGTGTGTTCGGGGGTCTGCACACTTTTGGCCATGTAACGTAAACAGTTAAAATGTTGCTGATTGAATTGTAAAAAACATTTAATCTCATGAAGGTTGTTCATTCATAAGCATATTATTTACTGGTCAATTAAAGAACAAATGTTATTTTTAATGAGGTTATTTACTTGATTAATGGCTACATTTGCCTCATTCCTCTCTCTGACTTCTCTCTCTGCTTTCAACCATCTGCCCTCATGATAAACTCTGAAATCTTGACAGACTGTTAACACTGTTTTTACTGGTTTTCACTGATCATTTACAGAGCAGATTTCCTGGTGCAGTTTACTGCATCAGTCACATGATTTTACACATATGACTTTCACTTCATAGAGAAACTGATGACAAAGCAGCACCAGTTGAATTTTCCAGCCTCAGAGTCAGACAGTGAACTCTGTCTCCCTCTGCTGGTGGTTGTGCTCTAAAATCCGTATATAAAAGGCTTGTTGTCTTGTTGACCCACAGCTGTCCCTCCTGTGAATGAACTGTTTATTGTGCATTGCTTCGACCGTTAGACCTCAAATATATGCAAGCACTCGCTCACACATCGACACAAACATTGACATTCATCAAGCAGCCTAGACAGGCCACATGTGCGTACACACATACACTCAAAAACAAAGTACACGCCACTTACATGCTTGGTAGCTTTGATGGTGTGAGTGCTCACACTCGTACACACAGTCACCCACAAATGGAGATTTATTCAGACTGTCTGCAGAGCTCGTCCTTCAACAAACCAACAACTTCTCTTTGTGCCGAGGCTGACGAACAATTGCTCTGTTCATGAGTGTGTATGAGTGTGTGTGTGTGTGTGGGCCTGTTGTATAGTTGTTTGCAGATTGTGGTTTGATATAACGTCCCTATTGTTAGTGTTTACGTAAGATAACAGAATGTATTGAAGAATGAAAGTTATTTTTATTTAAATGATTTTAAATAGCTGCAGCACTTGACAAAGTTTTTTCACAACGTGCATTAGTAGCTTTGCATCACATGATCGTTCTCTGCAGGTGCAGTTCACCAAGTTGCCATTGAAATGTAGGTGTTAAAAATTAAAAATCTCTGAGCTTTTTAAAGTGTTCCTTTCCACGTTTGCTTAAAAGTCAAGATTGATCAGCCATGCTTGATCTTAGAAACAACAGATAGCAAAAAAACAAACCTCACTACAGTGTTCTTTTATTGGCTTTTCTGGAAAAGTTCTCAAAGGAATACTTCACCCACAAAACTCCTCAAAGGACAACAGCAAACATATTGATTTACTGATTGATTGCAGACCACATTTAACAGTAAAACTACATCAAACATCTGTTAGGAAACTCTGACACAAACTGTGCTGTATAATCCAAGTTTCATTTATCCAGTCCTATGCTCAGTACTTCCCAAAGACCTGCATTTACGCTAAAACACAACTATTTAAAACTGAAAGTGAAACTTATTTATGCTCTCTTCAAAGCCAGGCAAAAATGCATATGTTTAGGTGCTCAGAAAATAGAGAAATTCAAATGTCTACAATGCCATGACAACATGGTAAACTCAATCCACTGAGGAAGATCATGTGATGCAATAAAATGGACCTCCTGGTAAGTTGTTTAGGCCAAAATGTAACAGCTGAATTGTAAAAATGAAAGCCTGAGTAAAAACATTTATTACTGCCAGCACAAATTCTGATAAGGACTTGTCAATAACTACCAGATGTTGGCCAGTAATATTGATTTTCTGGGATGTATGAGACACATTTTACTTGTTATTAAGAGAGAGATAAAATGATCACACTGTAAAGGCTTTGACAGGCTGCCATTTTCTAAGAAGGCTCAGACAGAAAAACTTTAGGAAAATGTGCTTTAGCTTTTCAGAAAGACAGATTAAAGAAACCCTAAGAAAAGCGTTTGGAACGTAATCTCGGTAGAAGAGATGCAGGATTTCTGCTCTGTATAACAGCCTCTGTCTTTGTTTAGTGTCCACAGGAGGAGAGGCAGAAGGACTTGGGTATGTCCTTGTGTCCTCAGCTTCCCCCTGGGTCAGGAAGGAGGAAGAACCTGGAGTTCGAGCCTCTTTCCACCACAGCTCTCATCCTGGAGGACCGGCCAGCGTGAGTACCAGTTAGACTCACATGTGGAGCTAAAGTGGCACCTTTCACTGGTCCAGTCTGAGAAAATGTCACTGATAATGGTTTCATATTGATTTGTGTCTGATAAGATGTTTCTAATTGATGTTTCTAACAAATATGGATCTTGTCATCATTAGTTATACTATGCTTAATGTAATGGCTTTATTGCAGATTTTCAGATGTTATACATATATTTTTACAATCTGATTACAATACAACAGGTTTATAGACACACAAGCAGCCCCCCATGAAGCTGTATTGGTTAAAAATTCAAAATTGTTGGACAAACATTCTTACTTTTAACCTCTAGTGGGGTGAAAATATAAAGTTTTTCCTGAGCGTGGCACCAGAGGCCACGTTGTTACCAAAAGCATAGAGCCTGTTCTCTGTATGGCGGCCATTTTAGGACATTTCAGAATCAATGCTTTGGATCTGTAGATCAACAAAAATTAATTAGCAAGTATTTGAATGATTACATGTTTCAAGCAAAAATAAGAAATCAAGCAAAAGGCCAAACATTCACTTGTTCCAACTTCACAGTTGTTTTTCTTAAATCAAAATGCAAAACTCTTGCACTCTTAAGAGGTGACCGGTGTGGAGGAGAAGACTGTGGCCTGATTATCACAGAACAAAGACCTCCTGCACACCGTCTGCTACACCTGCAATAATAATAAATTTATTGTGAACAAGAACAATGTGTTGGTGATGGTTGATTTATCCTGAAAATAACTGGCAGCGTAGCCAGTTCAGTCTGAAAGCATACCACTTAGCATGGTGTAAGTTCAGCCTGTTTCCTCCCAGTGTGCAGAATGTTCTGCAGTCAGAAAGCTGCTGGATGTTGCTTTTAAAGTATATTTTCTAGCTGTTCTGTGTGCTGAAAATTAAAACTGTTTCTGATTTTAGTAACTTTACACCAGGTTAAAAAGCAGTGTTGGTGTTAAAAAATTCAGGACTCTTTCATCTCTGACTTCACCGAGCAGCAGTAGCCCTTTTTACACAGAGATCACGCTATAGGGCCGCTGCAAAGTCCCTTCTTTACATCACCTTTGCATTTTTACACAGAACTAAACAACAGCAGCATCGTGCTGCCACAGCGTGTGATTTTAGACAGCATACTTTCACCATGGAAGCAAAACAACGTCTGCCTCTAATGTGACATACAACATGTGCTTCGGCAGCGCTTTATAAACAAAAACTATGGCGTAACATGGCAATAATAATCGTTTACTGTACCTGTTATGTGGTGGCTGATCTCGTCCTCTGTTTGGAGAGTAAGGAGCTCCTGGACCTCATTGTGGTCTGGACATTTTTGGCTGCTGTTCTTCTTATTTGAGTTAGCTGCTAAGTATATCAGCTGCTTTTTAAATCCCCTGGGAATGGATGGCATGCGTCGTCCAAATGTCCCACCTGCTCCACCCATGGTCCCGTCCTGCTGACAGTCCCTTTTTGATTCTGCGCTGTTTCCACCTCCGCCACAGGCTTTAAGGCGAGACAACTCTGTCCCCTCATTCTGCGTCTGAATCTCATAAAGAACGACAGGGCGGCATAATGGAGTGAAATTACTCCCTTTAACAGGCAGTGTAAAAGGGGCTACTGATGGGTGTGGCTGGGTGCGGTCACAAGTTGAACCTGTAACTACACCGAGCAGGGGCTCAAGGGGTCTTAAAGTACACCTGATTTTTGTGGGACGTTAAGTTACTCTCTAAAGCGTAGAGTGTCTGTTTGCCTGACTGTCTTTCTAACTGACACATTTTCTGTCTTTCAGGAACCTACCTGCCAAATCTCTGGAGGAAACTCAGCGGCACAAAATGGAGTACGAAGAGATGGTGGCAGGAGCAAAGAGGAGAGGTAGACACACACTAACAGCAAATGAGCTCAGAGCTCACTTAGAGCTCACTGTAACGGGTGTCTAAAATTACCTCTTTACCTCACATGCTAAATCAAAACAAAGAGTTTGTTGGCAAGAACAATTTTCCATTTGATGCAGAGCCACTGCTCTGCTTTCATGTGATTGGCTCAGGCAGATATACAGTGGCCAGCAGGGACAAAGTTAATCAACAGGAAGAGCAAAGACAAAACATAAACAAAATGTAGCACTGTCTCACTCAGTCTTTGTGTCTCTCTCTCCCTCAGAGATGAAGGAAGCTCAGCGGAAGAAGCGTCAGATGAAGGAGAGGCACAGACAAGAGGACAGCATCTCCAACGCCATGGTTGTCTGGAACAACGAGATCCTGCCGCACTGGGACACCATGTACGTCTCCACAGCCCTCTGTGTGTATCGTGTACACAGTGTGTGTTCTGCAGCGTGTTTATTTTGCTCATTGTATGTGTGTAGGAAGGGAACGAGGCGTGTCAGGGAGCTCTGGTGGCAGGGACTTCCTCCCAGTGTCAGAGGAAGAGTGTGGAGCCTCGCCATCGGCAACGAGCTCAACATCACACCAGGTACGCCCTAACCAACAGTGAATGTATATATGTATGCAATAACTTCTTCTGGACCGTAGAGCTCCACTGTTGTTTAGAAAACAATTAAAAACACATCAGTGAGCCACACTGTCGCACTGGCTGACATGTTCTGTCATCTCCATAAACACACACACTGTAGTTTATTTTGACTCAGTCCCACATAAACCATCCTGCTGCCTCAAATTCTCACTAGAGCACCAAATATGTATTAATCCGCCACTGAAAGTAGTCCCCAGCAAATGCACTGTTTCCTCCTGTTTGTTTGATGAAAATTACATTAAACAGCTGTTACAGGAAGGTTTTTTTTAATAAATAAAACTATAAATGAGTGTTTTAAAGGATCTGGTTGCCGGTTGCACAAAGCACCTTAAGTTTGCTCCTTAAGTATGACACTAAAGGTTTAGTTTTTCCTTAGCTGAGGAAATTACTCGCAGAGAATCTCTTAAAAAGTAGAGGAGAGACATTAAAGGAAAGACATTAAGGCATTTACTACACTGGAAGAGCTTTTTGACAGCAAAATACCACTGTTTCCATGTAGACCATTTGTTTGCTTGTCAAAGCCTACCTGTTACCGCTATCTCATCCTTCTCTTGCTGGGAGCTTAAGAACACTGTTGTTTTATGAACATGAAATGCCTCGCCAGTAACTGATTGATAAGATCCCGTTGTATAAAACTGCAAAGCAATCATTCATTGTAACGGGGCTGGAAGAGCACAGCTGCAGAAAGTCGAGTGATCCAACTTCAGACATTGAGATAAATCATAATTTATTGTGTAAAATCATCTGAGGTATCCATCAGGTTCTCCTGGTTGTGGAGCACGCTATTCAGGACGCCTCCATTTTACTCATTTATTGCCATAAACTCAGGTTGCTGAGGTCCTCTGTTCAACAGTTTAACAAACTTAAAGCAATTCCTTAAGTATAGACCAAGATAAGGAGAAAACCTGATTTTTTTTTTTTTTTTCAAGGAAACCTTAATCCAGATTTAAAGGAAAATCTCTGAGAGCCACAGACAGGAAGTCAGAAAGCAGTGAGAGGCAGACTAACACATTGATGGCTTTTGCCCTTTTATAAGGGATTTGTTGACAAAAAATATAGAACCAGACTTCTCCCTTAAATATATAATTGATATAAGAATGCATTTGTGATTGTTATAAGGCCTGTCATGGTGACAACTTTTGGTGGACAATATATTGTCCCAGAAACAATATTATTGTCACTTAAACACCACTTTTATACACACAATAATGTCAGTGATGCGTGAACCTTTAATTCTTAAGATTATTAAGACTATGGAATTGGAAAAACATGCATTAGACTTGACGTTATCTTCACTTAACGTAGTCTACTGTTGCTCTGTGTGTATGTGACACAGAGCAGATGAGAGTACAGAAGCAGCACGGCCTCAGCATAATTTTTATGTATTCATTTGGCTTAGATGTTGGTGAAAATATTGCTAACATTCTTATATAATAATCATGTGTAAACACAAAGGAGATATCATTTGATAAATTGACGTGACCTTGATCATTTTTTCTGACCTCAGTAATTCAGTAACATAATTATTGTGACAGGCCTAATTGTGATGATGCAGGTATTTACATTTCATACACGAAATGGGTTAAGTGTTTTATCGTATGTGTCCGTCTCAGAGCTGTAAGACAGCCAGGCACAGTAACTGTCATATCTGTGCCACGTGTCCGGGGTTAAAACCTGACTCATAGTTTGTGTTTTTCTTTCCATGCAGAGCTGTATGAGATCTTCCTGTCCAGAGCCAAAGAGAAGTGGAGGAGCTACAGTGAAACCAGTTCAGTCAACGACAGTGAGAGTGGTACGACACACAGCGCCAGTCTGAAGTCTAAAAACTGAAACATTACATTAAACACTGTCAGACATAAATATAGTTATATCTATATTTATTCAGGTCTGAAATAAGTCTGCAGTCCAACAGTCAGCTGAAATGTACCGTGAGATAAAACCATGAACAGTTATTTAAACTGAAATAACATGCTGCGACGTTTTGCTTGTGTGTGTTCCTGTTAGACGGAGGAGCATCTCTGGCTGACAGAGAGTCCAGTCTGGACCTCATCAAGCTGGACATTTCCAGAACCTTCCCCTCTCTCTTCATCTTCCAGAAGGTATTTGATCTCTAACAGAGGCAATGTTTCAGCTGTAGGCAAGAACGAGTGTCTGTTTTTTCCTTATGTATTTCTATCATTGTGACAGTTAAAGGACCATTTTGTGCGCTTACAACTCACATTACTGACCAGCAATACCCGATTCATGAGAGTGACGCCGTAATTTTTAAAGGCATTTAGTTGTGTCTCATCCACCTCCACCATCCCTCGGCTTTTATTTCTCACTTTGTATGAACCTGCCCTCCATTCATTCTTCTCTTCCTCCTCCATCTGTTTGTCTCTAAATATTAACACTCTCTTTCTCTCTGCAGGGTGGTCCCTACCACGACCTCCTCCACAGTGTACTGGGGGCTTACACCTGTTATAGACCAGACATTGGCTACGTGAGTTTGCTTTTGTTTAGTTATTTACAGACAGAAGTGTATTAGATTTTATCCTGCATGGTTTGAAATGGTTTGTCTCTTCACAATGTGACATTTGGTGTCTCATACTCAGGGCTGGGTGCTGTTTTTATAAAAGTGGTGATATAATACCTGTGGTTTGGTACTGATCCTGCAATAATATTATTTTTTAAAATATACCTTAAGAAATACTAAATTCTAAACCAGGGGTCAGTGAGTTTTACTATCAAAAGAGCCATTTTTGACTCCCCAAAAAATGCCGCAATACATATTTGTGTCTTCTATTGACGGCAATACAGCCTGTTTAATTGCTATTAGCCTGTAACCATTCCTAATGGGTCTCGATGAGCATTCGCTAATATGTTTAACAACAAATTAGCTACTCTGCGGTGGTGAACGCAAACAAATCTGTCCACTCACAGTGAAATTCTCTATTTTCCTCCGAGCAGACTCAAGCTCAGTCGTCGTTATTGAGATTCGGCACATCTCAGTAAAAGGCACCAGGCCGTAGACCTATGACGCACATAGCTGACAAGATTTTAAAACATCTTTTTACTCAGCGTGTTAGCTACACAGTTATACAACTGGAAGATGTAAGAATCACTTTCAGCCTACAACATATAATTTTTGTCAAAGCCACAGGGAGCCACAGGAGACGGGCTACAGGGCAACATGTGGCTCCTGAGCTGCAGGTTGCCCACCCCCGTACTTAACTAAGTCTCAAATGTTAAATCTTGTCACAACACAAGCAGACGCACTTTGCTTACTTAAAATGGTCTAAGAAAGTGGTAAAATCTGATTTAAGTCAGCAACTTTGTTGTACAAAAACAAGACTATGAATCTGACCAGACATTTAATCCCATCTTTCAAGAAGTATTTAGGGTAGATATGTAACCCACATTAATTCAAAATATTGAGATGGTCACAGTCCATCTTGAAGAGACTTAATTATCAGCTGGAACCTATTCAGGCTTTTTGTTATCTTTAAAAAAATGCAGATACAAATACAATGTGTTTTCTTAAATACGCAAAAAAGTAAAGGTCTTAAAAAAGTGTAAAAGAAAGACGACTGACAGTTAAATATTATCATTAATATACACAGTATTTGGGTTTTGTTCAGGTGCATTAATAGAGTTCACTTTGCAAATATTTTGGGCCCAATAAAAAGTCTGTTGTGAGTCTGTTGGGTTCCTGTCTAGGAAAGTGGGAACGCAACTTAATAGTTAAAAGGTTGTTTCCTCCTCAACTCCAAAATCAAAGTCTCAACACTGAATGCAGTTGAAGTAGAATCGTTTATTACTACAAATGCTGAATTTCTGACCATAAACTGAGGCCAAAGCAACAAACAAAATGAACCCATCTCCTCAAAAGTGCTGGCTAAACCTAACTGAAATAAACCAACAAACAAAAAGACATCTCTTAAACCCAGCTCCTCAGGATACAGCAGAACAGGAGGAAACAGTACAAAAGACAGTGGCAGCTCACGCCTGCAGCTGACA
>JAPZEB010000003.1:30423939-30435383 GCA_029783705.1 Chaetodon striatus | reverse complement strand
CGCACAGAAGGGCTCCCGCACCCGGGATCGAACCAGGAACCCTCTTGCTGTGAGGCGACAGTGCTAACCACCACACCGCAAACTGTACATTTCCTGAGAAAACTGAAGTGTATTTTGAAAGAAGACAATGCATGTAACAGGCTGAGGTTGACATGGGTACCTTGCACGTCATGCGTCCATGATCAAACGTCAATATGAGTCGAGGTCGGGGTGAGAATGTGCTGATAATAAAATTAGCTCATATACTACGTCACATAAGAAACGTTGATATGATACGTGTGAAATGTGGTTTGTAAAAATCTACAATGCCAACATTCTCTTCCGGCGACAGAGCTGGAATTGCCTCTTGATCCTGAGACGACCCAGCTGACTATTTTTAGATTCACTTTTGTGTTTTTTGAGACTTTAAAATCATGATTAGATTATAGTTATTATCCCTGAAGAGCTTGTTTAGACTTCTAAATTAATTGGTCTTTTGAGTGCTTACGGAAGTTTAAAAAAAAAAAAGAGAAAGCTGTTTAAAACAGACGTGTCCCCTAAACTCATAAAGTTTAAAAGCTACAGAGGCTGTAACCCTGAGCGGCTCACCTGTTGAAAGGCTCAGACCCTCAACAGTGGCAGAAACCAGTTTCCCATTAGGTCAGTGGTCGCCCCGGGAGGCCAATTCTCTTTAGCTCCCCTTTCACTCCTCACACACCAAATACTGCCGGGTCGGACGGAGGGAAAGCCGCTAGGCGCCGAGTTGCAATTAGACGCTCCATTATATAAAGGCATATTCAGATAACAGGGGCACCAATGAGGTCAGTACGTGCCTTTTGTTGTGGGATTAATGAGATTTTTAATAAAACAAAAAAATGCTCCCTTCCTTATTGTAATGACCTAATGAGTGGGCCGGTGGCGCCGGGCCATGTTGGTGGGAAAGTGCCGTGGTCGTACCAGTCTATCAGTGGCCCCCCTCCGCTTCGTCCGTCCGTCCGTCCTTTCCCTGCACCTGCATCCTCCCAGTGCTGCCCCGTGCTTTCCGGACCCCCCGCTCCAGTGTTTGTATTCAAAGGAGTGTTTAATTACCATAAAATGCTATCTGCATTTAGCCCTCTGACACAATGAATGGCAACATAGAGCTCATTGAGGTTATCAACAAGGGGACCACTGGTCAATTGGGTCATTGATTTGGATTGTTTGACAGACCTGGAGCCAAGGCCGCAGGAGCAAGCAAAGTTCAAAAATCCCCCTCAGTTGAATCGAGAAGTTTGTCACAGAATCTGTTGGAAGGGGCTGTCAGGAGCGATTAGGGGGCATGAAAGGGCTCAGCGATCAAACGGGGCCTGTCCCAACGCTGCACATTTAATTAGAATTTGCATGTCTTTGTTCCTGACCCTTCAGCAGGCATGATCTGATTACAAGGGTGAACAGTTACCACCAGGGGAAAGGGGAACTCGCAATGTGCAACTGCGCTTATTTCTCTAACAAAAACTGATCAGTTTTTTAAGATGAAAACAAACTCTCGTCCTCGCCGGGTCTCTGCGGCGAGCCGGAGAATCAACAAAGCAGCTGGAGGGACGCTCAGGTCGAGGTGCTTCTGAAAACATTTCCCCCTTTTCTTCTGCTTAATTTCTGTCTCCCACTGAATTGTGGGAGTTTGGGGAGTGCAGAGGGGGACTGAGGCGCTCGCTGGCTCATTAATTGGGAGGCACAGCGCCCTTTGACCCCAATGATGCAGGGTGACATTGCAAACGAGGAGAGGCGATTGGCTAGCAGCTTCAGCGGTTGAACGTGCCACCAGTGGTGTTCCAGAGTGGAAAAGGGCAGCGTGGAACAAAACATGCTTTCCTCCTTTTTTCTTTTGTTCTGTCTTCTCTGTGTTGTTTTCCGGTCTTGAGGTTTTTTCTCTCTCCTCTTGTTTAGCCCTCGTCTCTCTCGTCTTTCACAAATGTCAGAAATTAAATTATTATTTTTTGTATTTATTTTTTAAACTCACAATTATAATTATTCTTTCATTTCTGTGTGGTCACACTTGCTGCATGTCTGTCTATTTCCTGTAGCTCTTACAGAAATCTCTCTTTATTTGAGTTTTTTTCCTTTTTTATTTTATAATCAAATACGTTTTTACACTTATTTACTTATTTTTCTCTTATACATTTGAATGGACCCAAGTACAGATCATTATGAATATAGAATTTATCTTTTCCTTTGGCTAAATTAATTAAAAAGACTTGATTTATGATGCTGAGTTTTTAGATTTAAATTCAAAGCTGACTATAAAAGAAAAAAAGGAATTTTATTAAACAAGGAAAAATAAAAAACTGCATGGTGAGCAGATCAGATGGGTTACAGACTGATATCTGATAACAACTCTGCTTTAATAATACAAGTGTGTTTTTAGATTTAAGGGATGTAGAAATGTTTCTGTTTTTTTTTCCCAATTACAATAATGTAACTTTATTTTATCTATTTATTACCATATCCTAACGGAAAATATTAATGATCAGAGATGTGTCCTAAAACCTGTTTGATATATTTAATGATTTTACTATGAAGTATTTGTGATAATTTTTGTTTTGCAAAGCACTACATGAATAAATCTGTACATGTGCAGTCTTCCTGTCAGGCCATCAGTTGTTTTGTTCACTGTTATAAAGACATAACTATTAACTAAGCTTTGGTTGTATTACGTAAAGCAGTTGCAAAGACTAATTTTATTAAACCGATTATGGGGTATGTGTGACGATTCATGGACATACCTTTATATTTTCAGTTCAACTTTTCGCTCAAGTTCAAGTAAATTATATTAAGAATATGTATGTTATTTATATTGCTATATATCTTGACATATTCAGACAAACAATCTGTTGAATTGCTGAATCTGAACTCATAAGCTGTTGGAATGTTTCACATACTCTATAAACTATCTGCAGACAGACCCCTCAGATAAAGTGTTAGCAAATATAAAACTGTGCTAGACATTTAATTTGGTGTAATAAGGACATGATAAAATAAATATGTAAACTGTGGTGTGTGCAGGTACAGGTAATTTATGAGGTTAAACATCTACAGCAAAAGTGAACAGTTGAATCTCAACTAACAAACTGTTGAAATGTTCCAAATATAACCTACCTGCAAACTGACTATCCGAAGAATGTGTTTCCTTATGCTTTATATGATTTTGTATTGTATTGCTGTATTTTAACTTTTGCAGTATTTCATGTTTTACATCTTGGATTGTCATTTTAACTTGTACTTGTTAAAGGAAGGCTGAGAGCAAAGAATGTGATTGTTGATTCACTGTAATTGTTCTGTATCTGACGAAGACTTGGAGCTGTTTTTTCGTTTTTGTTATGATTGTTTCAATGGTACATAATAACAGTTGTTTTGAAATAGAATTCAGTTGTGAAGTGGTCATCAAGTTTAAATTAAAAGTAAAAATAAAAACACTTTAAAACGGTAACAAAAAATTGTATAGCTTAAAAATTACAAGAAAAATTACACTTAACTTTTGTGTGTTCTGTTTTTTTCTTTTTCTTTTTACAGCCCAAACTGTTTATAATACTAATACAAAACAATACAGCTAATACAAGCATACTAACATTTGGATGATTAATAATTTATCATTTTGTCAGAATTATGACAAAATTTCTTGTTTCAGTTAAAAGTGTTAATGGCTAGATAAATAATCATCATCACCACCAGCATTATTTTTATTAGTATTACTGCTCTTGTTTTGTTTTATTTTCATTTTATTTATTTATTAAATCAACGAATTTATTTTTATTTTCCTTAATTTGTAAAGCGGCCTTGGGTACCTTGAATGTCGCTATATAAATCCAAGTTATTACTGCTATTATTGATAATGATCACAACAACAACAACAACAACAATAATAACAATAACAATAACAATAAGGGATGAATACTTATAAAATAGGCCTACATTAAATCATCATCATCATTATATTCATTATTATTTTGTAGTTCTAGTATTATATGCTACTTAAAATAAAGGTTAGATTATGAAGAAGATTATGTTAAAATACACTGTCATCAATTTTAGTGCTTTATTAGTATGATAAGACATTAAAAAAAAGGTATGGGTCATTTTACACTACCATTACAATGAATAAATCCTTTTTTATTGTTATTATTTTTGTGATAAATGGTTTCAGTGGATTGCTCTTTATCATCTATATCTTTATTAGCATTTATCTTTTTCCTTTTATTAAGTTCAATTTCATTTTTCTCTGACATGTTTTACATTTTGACTCATTTCCTTTTTCCAAATTCTGATGTCTTTTTAAAATTTCTGCTTTTCATTTTTTTTACAACAGCCCAAAACCTTTTTACCTTTATGTTTGCAAAGTTACGTGTAAATAGAGATTTGATTTTCAGTGTCGGGCTCTGACTCAGTAAAACGTGATCTGATGTGATCTGAAGGATTCATGCGTTTGGGTCGAAACTTGTGTAATTGTCGGGCCCGTTTTTTGTGTGATGGAGGTCATTAGTGTGTTGTGTTTGCATGTCGTCTCCTCTCCTGTCTTTGTTAAAGTGTCTCCAGTGTGTCTGGGATGGAGGCACGCACCCTGTCCTGCTCCCACGTCTCTTTACCTCCACCCGCCTCCAGAATAACCACCTCCTCTTTCTCCTCGTCAGACCTCTACCTCTTCCTCTTCTCCTCCTCCGGCCTTTCCACTTTCTCTTCTTTCTCCTCCTTCCTGTTGTCGGACCTCTTCTCCTCTTCCAACTTCACAGCCTCATGTTCTCTCTAGTTTCCCTTCATCTTCATCTTCATCCCTCTTTATATTTATTTCCTCAACCCTCTTCTTCCTCCATCTTGTCTTTTTACTTTTACTAACCAGACTAGATTGCTGAATTCATTCATCAGTCTAGCATCATGTTCATGTGAATCATTTTCTGTTTTAGAGAGCTGCTTTTTTTGCTGCAGTCCGAAGTGACTGTATTCTCCATCCTGCTGATGCTATTTTATGCTCCACAAAGCAGCTGCAAAATGTTTTTAGATTAGACTGAAGAAATATGCAGATATAATTTGATTTATAGAAATCTGTACACCTCAATCTCATCAATGCTTGTCACCATTTTTTGGGCTCTGACACCTAAAGATGACTCCCCAGGCCTGTTGCTAAAGAATACAAGTGATCAGAGGCCTTGCATCCATATCTGTTCTTTTATCCTACTGCACCACTATTTCCATTTCTGTAACTTCCAAAATAATGTGATATGACAACCACTCAGCCAGTCTGTTTATTATTATATCTTGCTTTTATTTTTGCTGCTTACAGTGAGTCACAATTATGTAAAATCAGTCAGTCAGTCTGTCTCTCTATGATATTCTGCTTCTATTCGATGCTTTCTTATTATTATATAGCTTTGTGTTTTATAATGTTGGTTATTATACTGCTCTTTGATTTTGTACAGTTACTTATTTTACACACTTCTTATATATTGCTCTGTATGTTTTTCCATTGATGCTTCCTGTTTGCACGCTCTCCAAATTTCTCTGCTGAGGGACAAATAACGGGTTATCTTTTCTTATCTTATCTGAAACTTATTGCTCAGCTCAGGTCTTTTGTTCCTTAGTGTTTCCGTCACTTTTTATGTGACAAATCAAGTGCAAAACTGTGAATGTCTTCTATGAGAGACTCTCTAAAAAAGTGCACCATTATCCCCTTATTAAACAATATTTCCTTGCTTTAAAGGCTGACTCTTTACTCCACCTCCCAGTGTTGTTGTTTCAAACAACTACACACTGTAGTTGTTTGAAACAGTTTTGATTTCAAATTTCATGCCAAACTAATTCTGTCCGAGTGTAACCTGACTAACTTTTCTTCTTCCTGTTTTATTTCCTTGTCCACCTCCGCTCCATTTGCAACCATCCTTTTCTCCATCTCTTGCAACTACTAATCCCTTACTCTGATGTCCCTTCGTGTACTATTACTACACCTCCACCATCTCAACTTTTCACAGCTACCGTTTTTTTGCTTCTTTTCATCATCATGCTACAATTCCTCCGTCTTGTCCTTCACCTTCTCCCCTTGCTCCAACTACTCTTCTTTTTCTTTTTTTTTTTTTTTTACCAACTCTCCTGTCTTCTCTTTTGTGGAGAGATTTACTCAACTATTTCTGATGTTACTGAAAGCTGTACCTGCATGGGCTAAGGTGATAATTGCAGGGAATTCTAACTATAAATGGGTACATTTACACACATTACATTTCCACTATTATATAAATATGACAATATTGTGAATTTCATACGGATCAAGTCAAGAAATTTGATTTATACAGCACATTTTATACGACAAGCATTAACTCAATGTGCTTAAGATACATCATACATGACAAACATTAAATATCATATTGGGTAATAAAGCATATAGAAACACGTAGGACATGACCAAAATAAGAGGGCACTGCTGTTATCATTATTCTTAAAAAAGGGAAGATAATAGCAATTATAATGCTAATTCATAAAATTAATAAAAACACACTTAAAAACCTAATGAAAGGTTAAAAAAAAAAAAAAAAATTAGTTTGCTGAAACAGAATATTCTGTTTGGATTTTCCAAATTAGGCCTTTTTTCAAACATATTTTCTGAATGGGGGACAGTGAAAGACTGTGGGATATGCAGATATTGTTCAGGTTTTAGAAGCACTCTTCGGACATGTATACAGCACGTTTAGGTTTTGAGGTTTTTAACTGCAGTTTGAGACATATGGCATCTTGCCTGTTTACGTTCAGCTCTGCACTATCATTGATACTTTTTACATAATATCAATTCACCAACAATTTGCAGGGCTCAGTAGAGATGCATACAAAAGAAAAGTCAACACTTCTGGCTGGAGAGAGAAACACACTTTTTTAAAACACTATGAAAGACTTGGATATTAAAGAAATCAGGTTTTTGGATTTGTGGAAATATGCTCGCATCACAGAACTTTTCAAGACAGTGGTCGAAGGACTGAAAGAGGAAAGGTGTGTTTGCCTGGTCGAACAAGTCCTCCTTTGGTGGAAAACTAAAAAACTTCAGGCACAAGCAACAGCCATTCCATTTTCCATGCCATGTAGCGTGCACAGTGGCATGTTGACAGGAATATTAGTGGAATATACATTTTCATTGACCAGCTTAGTAGGAATATAGTCTGGTAAAGTGGGATGTTTTGTGCATGTAAACACAATTAGTGTCTCCTGATTTTCATGAGGAAAATGAAATTAAAAAAGCTTCAGAACTGAGAAAGGACAGATTTACATCGACGTCTTTTATTCGCCTGACATCGTCACAACTCGCCACCCATTAGAGCTGGCAGTCTGCTGTTGTACTCAGACAGTTTCGGTCAACTGTTCCTCTTGTACTTTCCATGATGATTTTCTCTTGATTTTGAGAATGAAAACGCACTTTGTCAAAAAATGACGCATGCGTTTACGTCTTTGAATCTGCCTTGCATCGTCACAACTTGCCGTCAGTCAGAGCCGCTGGTCTGCTTGTACTTTTGATGACGTTGTTTGTTTTGTGAATGTCTCACAAGCGAGAAAGACAGAAAGCCCTGGGAATCACTTTATAGCAGGTCATTTTCCAAATGACAAAGGCTGACGTTGGAATGACGAAAGTTGAAATGATATGATTTCGCTCGCCGAGCTCGGTGCACCCAGGCAGAAAACGGGCTTCTTGTGCTCGGCCGCGGTTTCTGTACTCCCTGAACCCTGAAATAATGACCCTTCCTTGTTCATTAGTGTCTACGCGGTCAATCATAACACATCAGAAATGAGTTTAGCATTCAGGCGCAGGACAATTGACCTTGTGTGTGCCCTTCCTCACCAGCGAGCTGTCACAGGGCTTCATCCAAATTGAGGCAATTAGCTGCGATGTGTCTCCCCCATTAAGCTGAGTGTCTCCACTGTGTCCTAATGACAGCAGCAGGACATGGCCTAATCAGCCGCAGCGTCTCCCCAGAGTTCACATCCACTCCTAGCTGGCACATTGAGGGAGAGTGAAGAACTGGCGGTACCAGCCAAAATCTGTCTGCGACCAGGCAGCACGAGGAAAAGGTTCGGAAAAACAGCAGCGGTGCCTAAAAAGTTTCTGTGGGATTGTGTGTATTGTATAAAATTTCACAGCAAATTTCTTCAAATCTAGCCATTAAAATGCAAAAAAACTCCTGCACTCATTTATAGTGATGTCTAGTAAATTTCAGCCAAAGATTTTACCGTCAAAGTTTGACCCTTGGGCAAACTGGACTGGACTGCATCAGATAGACCAACTTCCACCCTGAACAACACTCCTGGTAAGATCTCTCTCCCTCTCTCCACAAGGCTACGGGCCCGCTTTACTGTTGCAGCATCTCTCACTAGCCTATACAGACAGGTTTCAGTGATGTTACATTGAAGGCATTCAAACATGGTGGACCACTGGCAGAACCAAAAAGAAGTAGCATTAGCAGCAGTGCCAGTTATGCCAACATTAACAATTTCAATCTTCAGGATCCTCAGACAGGTAATGGTGAAGGTACTTAGGTGACGCAGCAGTTCAAAGACATGTTCCAGGCTGACTGGCTCAGAAAATATCCACGACTCTAACTTGACAATGGTGAAGTGAGATGCTCGATTTGTAAAATGTACAGTGCTGCGCCTTTTACCAGCTGATGCAACCCAGACTCACTCCGAAGTCTTTGAAATCTGGCGCTTGAATTTACATGTTCTGCCCTGACTGCTCAGTACCTGCTGCACTACACACAAGAAAGTTGTTAATTTCCTTTTGCAAAGTTTGTTTCTCTTTACAACAGCACAATTTTATTTTATTATTTTATTTTTATTTTTTTTACTGTGCAGTATGCATTGTTGAAACCATTTCAATATAGGAAAGATGCCAGAGCTGGTGACTGATTAGCATTGCTTTCTTTTATCTGCAAGCGCCACTGGCTTTTGCCCGTTTGTTGGCCACATTACATATGAGGATATTTGCATAAAATTGAGCTTATCTCAACTTTCCCTTGTAGTGCTGCTGCATGGGCGCTATTAAAATCTCTGTAGCTCAGCAGATGGCTGCAACGCCAGCTTCCATTCACAATGAATGGCAGCCTGCCGTCATCTTTATTTACAAGAAAAAAAAGCTTGGGAGAATGGAAGAAATGGACATCATTTATACAGAGGTACAATGGTTCTCAGGTAAATTTAAATAGGCCTACATATTACTGTGTATGCCATGGTCTTACAGGGTATGCAGTCTTTTTTACACCATATGCATGAACAATTGTTGGACTGAGTAAAATCAACCAGTCGTATTTTGTTCACTAAACCAGAATGTTAATCGAAATAATTAATCCTACACCACGAAAACAAAAGCTAGTTCTTTTTTTTTTTTTTTTTTAACAGCATGACTCTGATGTATCACTCTCATCACTGCTATCCCACCAGCTTCCACTGCTGGTCCTTGGTTTGGATTTCATTTAATTTTAGCCACTTGAGTGTTTACACATCTTTGAAACTGAAAAAGCAAATTTTAAATTGAAGCGATCACAAAATGTAAAACTGAGCAACCTGAGCTGGGGTCTCCCACACAAAATGAGGCCACATAGAGGTGTACACATACTCCAGTGTAAGAGTTGTGGTCTATAAAAACAACTCTGATGGCAGAATTTGCCCACCAGTCTGGAAACCCTGACCCATGCTTTAAAAACATTTTAAAAAGGGAAAACTGGCGACACAGATAGTGTCATTATACACCACATCCTCCAGTACAAGTTTACCATGACAAAACTCAGACTTCACCTTTTAGTGAAGCGTCGGTTTTCAAATGATATCTCAGGGTGTGGTATACCACTGTTTCCTCTTACCTTGCAATCGTTTCGGCAAGGTGTGATGCAATTAGTCTGATTGTTGTAAAAATAAATAATATGGTGACAATCAGTCACTGCTATGATTCACTGCAAAGAACCATTGTTCAACAGGCTCATCTCTAGGCATTCATTCATGAGGTGCTTTGCATTAACCATTCATGATTGAATGTAGGCCTGTAGAGGGCAGGATATGAAGCTGATCCATGTGCGTACAAGTCCAAGTTGATCTGTGATTTATCAGTGGCAAATGGACCTGCACTTGTACATTGTTTTTCCAGTCTTCTGACCACTCAAAGGGTTTTTACACTACATATCACATTCACCAATTCACACACTGGTGGCCTAGGCTACCATACAAGGTGCTACCTGCTACTTAGTATTCACACACCAAACAGCCATAGGGAGCAATTTGGGGTTCGGTACCTTGCCCAAGGGTACTTCGACATGCACGCTGGAGGAGCTGGGGATTGAACGGCCGATCTTTCGATTAGTGGACGCACTGGCAAATATCTTATCAACAGAATATTTTTTCAGCACATACACTTTTAGTGTGGATCCTTTCATAAACTAGACCCCTGATCAGATATTTGCAGTTTTTCAGCTTCCAAGAATCTGTAATAATTTACCAGCTTATCAAAAAAAACACAGTCTTTAACTTCTTTAGAAAACATTCTTGGAGCATTCATGTTTTGTGTATCTCATGGTTTCTTTTCTACTGCTTGTAATCATATTTGTACATCACTCAAAGTGGTATATAAAACAGCATTTTGGTCAAAGGCACCATATAGACACTAAATATGCATTGTCCAGATTCTTTCTACTGATTGATGGATCTGAACTGGCCATGTTCCAGTCGCAAACCCACTCCTGTAACCTCGAGGCCACCGCCTGGGTGCCTAAATGGGATCTGCACTGATGAGATTCCTGTCCAGTTGACCTCCCCTTGTCCTCGTTCAGTTGAAACATCTCATAATACATCCTGACCTCACATGGTCTGAGGTTGTTGGGTTATGTAAGCTCTCCGCGCTGAATTTACACGCACAGTTTGTTCACGGGGTGGCAGAGGATTCAATAACATTAATCGCAACTAAGTTAAGATGAAAAAAGGTATCACAACATAGCAAACACAAATATTGACTGATCTGATGTTGAGCTTTTCTTTTCTCCAGTAGTTCAGAAAAGGGAAAAAATAACTTTATAAAACAACTCAAGTACAACCAGTTATACTTACTGCGTTTTACTTGGATAGATGTTCTCTTATATTAGCGGTAAAATATAAGCAACTATTTAAAGTATTGATTATGATGCAGAGTTTTGTTTGTTGCTGGGTCCAAGCCTTCTTTTCTCAGGGGATTTAAATTTTTTAAATCTGCTGAAGAAGGTGAGGGAGGATGGAAGAAGACAGAAACCTGACATCTCTAAATAGTCAAGTCTCCATTTAAATTTTGTGCAACCAAAACTCCAGAAAATTAGCAAAAGAAAATGTGACTGAATGTGTGTTTCTGTGCACAAAGAGATGATGTGATTAGAGAATGCCAGACAAACTTCAAATAACAAAAAAATAAATAAATAAATAAATAAATAAATTAAATAATAATAATAATA
>JAPZEB010000003.1:30381697-30392058 GCA_029783705.1 Chaetodon striatus | reverse complement strand
GACTCTCAGGGTTTTTACTTTCTCATTAAATCAGCTTTTATTCTGCTGGCCAAACTTCCTTCCTCCTCTCTTTTCATAGTGATGCTGACCCTCCCTCACCTAGCAGGGGAGAGAGCACACACACACACACACACACCCTCACACACACACACACACACACACACACACAGCCAATACAATTACCATGGAGGGTATTAGGCGGGGCAGCTCCCCGTGTGTTTTGCTCTCTCATTGTTCCTGCCGTTTCCCTGCAGCTCGTCTCATCTGTTTGTGTCAGTCTGAGCCGAGCTGGTGCTTCGTCCTACCTGACACCGCTTCATACAGTTAATCTAACTATCCAATTAATGTATTGATAACACATCAGTCTGATCCCGATGGAGGCTTTTGGACAATTAAATCTCCTTTAAAAAAGGTACAATCTATGACACAGAGCCGGTTTGAGGCAAACGTGCAGCAGCCAGGAGGACGACAGAAACAAGTGAATTACAACGTGAATGTAATATTATACTTCTGCTATAACATGTTCAGATTATTGTCTTGGTGGGTCAAGAAACAATGTGACATTTCCATATTTTATTCAGATTGCTAAAATGTTTTTACTTATCTGGTCAAGTCTCTCAAAGGCTTTCCATTTGCCGCCCTAAACTTTTAACTCTTCGTAACTGTGCTGCTGTGGACGTAAAACAAGAGAACATTGACAATGCAGTGGTGGTTTTGCTGCTTTGAGATGATCCCATCCTTAAACAGTGTTTACTCTTTACAGTATTAGAAAAATAGATGCATTTATAAACATTGATACAGTAGACTCATGCTAGAATATACACGCTTCAGTATATGATGGGACACCCCTAAAAGTAATGACCAAAGTCCTGTCAGCCTCAGTTGCACTTTTAAGATTAGTTTGCAAACAATGCTAACAATGTTCATGGTAAAACTAACTGCCATAATAAATAATAAAATTAAAAAACTTGAAAAAATATGATTTAAATTACAAAATATTTGATAAAATAATACATTTATCTTGGGACCCTCTGGCTGTTGGTCTGATGACAATAAACCGGGTGCAACAGCCAGTGTTTCAGGAGATCAGGTGTGACAAGCGTAATATCCAGGCCAAGACTTCCTCCTCTATGCGCTGGTCATTTCTGCTAATCTCTATAAACAGAAACCTGCATATAATGCAGATACATTGGAAAAAAAGGATAAAGCTAAATTTTCATCAGACAACAGCTGATGGGTTCTGGAAATTCATGTCAGACAGTGTGTCCTGTCTTTCAACGTGTAGGCATGGAACAATATGAAACATTTCATGTCACAAATCCTGGCCAAAATAGTTGCAATTCAAAATATAATCCTAATATTTATCAAAATATACTTAAAATGGCACTGAAAAAATACTAGAATCAGTTGACTTTACATTTTATCAAGAACCTTACAAAGACTGTTTTTTCAGCTATTTGAAATTGTATCATATCTTTCCATATAAAAATTTGCCAATGATTGATTAAGATATTTTAAATTTGTCGATGCTGGTGTGTATGCAGCCTGTTTCTTGCAGAGCCTCTTTTATTGTTGGTTGCCCAGCAGCCTCTTTGGGTGCTGTTGGATATTCACCATCATCAGTGATAATGAAAATTTACCAGGATCAACTTTTTATTATTATTTTTTTTTTATCATGAACCACATTAAAATTGTTTATTGTCCCACATGGGCTATTTACCTGCTTCTCAAACCTGATTGGCCAAAACAACTAGGACTACAAAAAGACACCGAACACTTCCAATACCAAAAGCTGCAGACGCAGATATGCGTTTATAGAGACTTTTAATAAAAAAACAGGTTTAAGACTGACCAAACATTTAAAGATACTATATTGTATGTAACTCTGGAGAAACATAGTTCAATGTTGAGTTTCATTCTCCCGTTGTCAAATACCAACGTTTTGGGATGGTGTTCCAGTCTGACACCGACCCAAAGCATTTTTTTTTGACGACCTTAGCATGATAATCAACAGTCAACTATCTTTCTTCAAAGTTACATACAGCATCTTTAAAAGCTTTATACTTAAATAAAAACACATTTCAAACAAAACACAAAGTAAAGAGGTCTGATACCCGGTGCTTTTTGTTGTTAATGTGTTAAGTGTTCAGCAGAGGTCACTGAGCGTTCCTGCTCAGAGGATGATGTGTCTCCAAAATATGTTAAAAGTATGCAGAATGACGTGTCGACCACTGACGGGGTGTTTGAGTACCTGCAGGTCTTTAGTTACAAGTGTGTGTGTGTGTGTGTGTGTGAGATTGGAAGAGTTGAACTGTAGACAGAGTGTGATCACAGTCACTTAGATGCTGTGGTGAGAAGACAGGAGGGTTTCAAAGGCAGCAGATAAGGTGGAGCTGTGTGTCGCAATGCAGCGGTGTACTATTACACACACACACTCACAGTAGGTTGTGGGCCAGACAGTATAATTACAGTTCTCAGCTTCAACCTTAAGAGCAGAGGGACAGGATGAGATAGAGAGTTATCTGAACACTCACAGGCAGGGCAGCATTCAGTGGAGCAGTGTTGAGAAACGTTAAAATACGCAGGGGTCGGTGTGGCCGTGTTGTTACAGGTACAGCTGAGATGATCCAGGAATATCAGTTTGAAGAAATATATCTATCAGTTTAAAAAGCTTATTAGATGTGAATGGGGTTTATAAGTGATAATGAGGAGCTTGAAGTGGATAGGCTGGGGGATACGGAGCCAGTGGATAATTTAGGACCACGTGGATAATTAAAAGACATCAGTCACCAGTCACAAGTGTCTATTTCTTCTCTCTTCATAGCAGCAATTCATTATTATTCACCATCAATTAATTTTAATTTTTCCAATTTATTTATAATTAGTAATGAAAAAATACCTCATCATGATTTCCTATCTTCAAATTTTTTGTTTTGTCTTCTCCAGAATTTACAATGATGTAAAACAGAAGAGCTGTGCATCCTCATTTCTGAGGAGCAACTTGAAAACATCTTGCTGTTGTTGTTTGATAAATGGCCGAGATGATTAATTGATTGTTGGCAATGACTTCTCTGTCAGTTGACTCGTCGTAAATTGATGAATAGAATTGTTTCTCTTCATTTCAAAATAAAAGCGCTCTGTTATCAAGCTTAGAGGATAGTTTGAGCTGACTAACTCTTTATTGGCAATAAAGTAAATATTTCCCTCCAGTTTCTGGAGACAACAATTTTATGACACAGGAAATACACACAGAAACACACACCTACGACGCACACACACACAGCTGCAGGGCAGGTAGCACCTCAGTTGATGTATAGAGGTCAGAGGTCACTGGGGCAGGAATTAGAGAGCAGTCAGGAATAAGTGTGTGAGTGTGTGTGTGTTAGGTATAGGTGTGTGTGTGTGGGTGGAGTTCAGGTGTTCATTCACAAACTCCATCTGACATGACACACACATTCCACACACACACACACCCACACACACACACACAAACACACACCTGAACACGCTCAGGTTTCTGATTAATGCACGTTACTGACGGGAGCGTATGATGTGATATATTGATTTAAGAAAATTATGAATTTCGACTGTCTTTAAACAACACTGGCAATTTGGGTCGAGATGGAGGAACTGTGTGTGTGTTTGTGTGTGTGTGTGTTGGTTGGGGGTGGAGCACAGATAACTCACGGCTGGCAGGTTGCTTCCTACTGTAAATGATAAATGGATTAGGGAGGAGAGGGGGGAGGACACGGTGCTGAAAGAGAGGGGGAGACAGAAGGAGAAGAGACAGAGACAGAGATGGTGAGACTACATCCACACTAAAGTGACTAAATTATAAAAGAGACACGTATCCAGTGCACATCTCGGTGCAGCAGTGCAACGGGTCACAACAGGTACTGTAACAGAGCACAAAGAGCCTTTAATCTAAACATTATTTAATGCTCCGGTAACAGAAACTGAAAAATACATCAATGAGATGTAAGTCCTGAGTCCAGCTGTCTTTTTCACACGTACACAATGTTTTCAGGTTTACGCCTTGTTTTCACTTATGTATGTATACAGTAACGAGTCAACCGGAAGTCCATTCATTCCTATGGGAATCTCCAAAATAATAGTATCTGCAACCCATGTGTTGCATTTATACATTAATATGTAGCAGGTATGTTCAGAAAAGTTTACATTTCTATGTTTAATGTGTTGTTACGCGAACACACAAAAACTGCTTGGTTATTGTTGAGAAAAGATCATGTTTTATAGTACCCAGTTTTTGTGCCACAATCAGACGTTCAGAACAGGACCACTTCAGTCAAAGAAAACTTTATTTCTATTTGCAATTTGATATTTGGCAGTATGGCTCTGTTCTGGGGTCAGCAGCAAAGACCCCCCGGGAACAGAACACTGAACGAATGCTATGCTCAACTCTTCCTTGTTTACTGGTCTCGTACAGTGGCCTGCAGCTTGGTCATCATCTCACCGAAGTGTCATGCCATCCACAATAGCCTCCACCTCCAGATGACAAAGTCAGCTCATATACAAGTAATCAGAACTACGTCACTTTAAAAAACATTGTATTCATATTTACATCCCGTACTTTATTCTAACAGTGGGTAGAGAGCTCAGTTAATAAAAGGGATCTTGTCTGCATTTGCTTTGCCATTCCTTCAAACTTTTCTCACCTTCAGTATCTGTGCTGGGTGGAGACGAGTGTTTATTAACGACACTTTTAAATCCACCTCACTTCTGATCCTTGACCAAGAAAATGTTCAACAATAACTAGAGGAGGAAAAATAAGGAAACAAACTGATGGATGATCGATAATCCTGTGCAGGATCACAAGGACTGAAGGCACTGTACTCCCCTCACATGTCACCACTCTTCCTCAGACAGACAACCATTCACATCTACAGGCAATTTACAGTCTCCACTTTACATACGTTAGAGGAAACCAGGAAACTCAGAGCACCCCGAGGACACCGACACAGACACAGAGAACATGCAAACTCCGGGTTCAAACTCAGGACCTTACTGTGAGGGGACAGTGCTAGACACTGAGCCACTGTGTTGACTGAGGGCTTTATGTAAGTCATTTCAAATATAATGTTTCATACTTTAAAACTGAAAGTTGACAGCCTTTTACTAAATTATGTCTGACACTGAACTTTTACAATGAAAGACTGCTGCAGAAAAACTGTTGGTGTCGCTGTAACTGAACTCTTAAGATGATTTTACAAAGTTTGTGCTCTTGAAAAAAGATGTGTCACTTCTAACACAACCCTGCTTCTTTATTGGGAAACACCCACACACAAACACACCCACACACACACACACAAATTCAAACCGCAGGGAAAAATACTTAGCTTGTGGTTCACTGTGAACGTCATCTCAGCTCGTAAAACTTTACACACACCTTAGCTGATCCACCTCAGTGCTGATTAGAGTCATTGCAGCGACTGGAGTGTGTGTGTGCGCGTGTGTGTGTCTGATCTGTAACCGTAGCCTGAGGGCACTCCTCTGCAACCAAAGCCATGTGTGTGTGTTTGTGTAACAGGTGGTCTTGCTGTGTGTGTGTGTGTCTGTGCACTGCAGGGCTGGATGGACACTCTTCCCTCACATAAAGGACACTTCCTCTCTCCTTTGTTTACTCCCTCATCAGAGTAAACAAAGAATGCTGCTTCCCACACACACACACACACACACACACCCAGGTAGGAGGTGGAATGGTCATTTCCCTCTGTCAGGTATGTCAGCCCTGAGGCCACAGCAGAGGTTCAGTGACACTACGAGTGTTTGGTGGCAGAGACGTCCCATCTCTCGTTAAACATTACTGCCCTTCACACATATATTCTCAGTTATTTCTGTAAAGAAGATCCGCCATCACACCGACTTTGCTTTTCTGCACTGTACCAAGCAATGCTGGCATAATGCTGCCCCAGTGTGTGGTTTTAGCGTGGCGTATAACATAACTGTGTCAGCATGTAATGTGTGTTTGCATGTTGTTCCACTCTGCCAGCTATTTGTTTTACAAAGACAAGGATTTGGCTATGTGTGTACCTCTACTGAGGGCGTAACAAAACGACTCTGTCTCTCCATTCTAGAAATGTAACTACATGTCCAAACGACGCAGACCCTTGTCTATTTTTGTAAGATGAAACCATTTCCCTCAGTGGAAACAAAGCTTTTATTTACTCTTATTCGACAAATAAGAAACAATAAATTGTGAAGACAATAGAACCTCCACAAAATAGCATTTTAAGTCTTGTGTGTGATTTATCCTGGCTTCATATGAGTAGAGGAAATCTCCGCCTGTTGCTAGGCTAATTTATATAATTTAAAATGCCATAGGCTTGTACTAACAACATTAGCATGTTATATTTGCTTCGAAAACGTGTTTAGTACAAGACGGTTTGTCTGTGAACCGTGTGAGTTGTAATGGAGTTGAATATTTTAACGTCACCTTTGTTAAATGTTGCTGTTGTCCCTGGCTTCTTATGAGTAGAGGAAAAGTCTGCTAGCCTCTAGGCTATTTTATACAATGTAAAATGCCATAGGCTTGTGCTAAAAACATTAGCTTTTTTTTATTTGTGGTGGAAATGTGTCCAGCAAAAGACAAATGCTTTGTCTATGAATCCTGCGAGTTCTAAAGAAGCTGATTTGTGTACTTGTGTTTGAAATTGTTTCTATTAAGCCATGTTTAATGAGTGTTTAATGTGTGTTTTTAATCAGCTAAAGTTTACAGCACTTCACAGAAACCTCTGCCGCCAACTAGTGTTTTGGAGGTGTAACTGCAGAGTGACACAGACACACCATCGCACAAGTATAAATGCTCACAACAGTGTAGGCTCTGCATAGAGCTGATACACAAGTATAAATCCCGCTTAAGCAGGTGGGAGCTCTCGTCAGTTTTTGTCAACTGAAACTTAAAAACAATGAATCTTAATGAAAGACTAATTCAGTGGTTCCCAACTGGTGAGTCATGACCCTAAAGAGGGTTTGACTCACAAACATGTCAAGTTTGTAAAAAAAAAAAAAAAAAGACACTTTAATTTTAGTGTATTTCCGGCACAGTTTCTATTAAAGTGCCATTTCCTGCTATGGAGTGAGTGAAAAATGGACAGCTAATCGACAGAGACAGAAAACTAGATGACATAGCCAAACACAAGTATGACACTGAATGTATCAAACTGTGTGGACCTTGAACTAATGACTAAGGGGAAATCTCGACCCCATGTCTGGACCAGTTGGAAACCACTGAACTAATTAATGTTCCATAAATGCAACCTGAAAATAAGATCAGCTGCAGATTATATGAAATCTTAACGTAATTTATTGCATTATTTGTATTTATTGATACTTCTCACCAGCTACTTGACCCAAACACTGTTCCTGCTATTCTGCCCGCTCACATTGATAGAACATGATCAGACACTTTGTTCTAGGTCTTGTTGGACTGCAAGAAAAGTACACTACGCTCACTAACAAATAATCTTTGGCTGAGTGCAGACACCAGCCTGCGGAGAGCTCATTAACCAGAGAACAGCAGAGTTTCAGTTTGCTGTGTGGTCAATCTACCTAAGCAATTAACGTTAATTAACTACAGCTGATATCATCTGATGGTGCGAGTTACGTTTGTCATTTTAACCAGTGAAATTGAAGGTCAGGCCCGACTAAAGATTAGAGGTCTGCTGTCTGTTTTTATTAGCAAAGGTTTTAATAGGTTTGAAGCTTAACGGTTTTGATATTTGCCAACTTGGATCCTAAATGGATGCAGCTACTGTCACCCAACTAAAAGAGGAAATAAAGTACCAGTCAAAGATGTCATGTGGCACTGTCAGTGTCTGCAGTGCATGACTGAGTGTAAGATGTACCGTGGGGATGTTGAATTATGCAGCAACAAAACCAAATATGACCAAACCAAAAGGGCCAGACGAGAGACAGGGAGGCTGTCAGATAAGAGCTGAATGCACAAATGTTTCCCAAAACTACATTAACAGGACATATCAGTGTACTATTCACCAAATTTTGATTGAATTCACTCTGTGATGGATTACCTAATTCAAGCAAGGTCTTAAATCTGGAACTGTACCTCAACTAAAGGCTGTCTGGAAGCACAAAGACTGTTGAAGTCCTGTAAGCATCTGAATGTTGCAGTAAACATGTATAAAACTCTATTGCTGTGTAGGTTTGTGAGATATATTTTCTTATCAGATCATTAATGGATGTTATAACCTTCTGATTTGACCATTATTACATAAAGACTGTCTCTGTGTATGAAGCGTTGGACTCGCTGTCTCCTCTGCTCTCTGAAAACAGGCGTCTCTTTTTAAAGCTCGAGTGGAGCAGAACAGTAGCCCTTGTTCCCAGCAGAGGTCACGACCCCTCGCCCCGGCCCGAACCCGATACGCGGTCTGCCAGCTCGGCGGGGCGCTCCGCCTGAAAGATAAGGAAGTGGACCACCGGTAGTCCTGGTGTTACCCCTCAGCCTGGGGCTGCCCCCGGGGGTCAAACCCAGCACGCCTCACCTTACTCACCTTCCTCTGTCTTAAAATGTTGGGTTCTACATTTCTTTCTTACATTTGTTGTCCAGTCATTTGACATTTATTTTGTTATGATGTTAGTGTTCATCATTTCATGCACATGCATTGAATTCGTCTGCTCAAATTTACAGCAACACAAACATACCATTGATGGAGAGATCCAACTAATTCATTCATTTAGAGGTGGAAGTTTTTCTTAACAGTATGTTATTGATGTTCAAGTGGCATGTGGTCTATCCAACTTCCTGACTTGTCCAAAATCAACTAGACTAAGGAGAAAATAGTAGCAAGAGAAACCAAATTTAACTTGTTTTGCTTAATGTCTCAATATATCTACCTTCAAAATCAGAAGAAACAGATGGGTATCTTGTCTCCAAGTTATGTCTTAAGACTCCTTTACACAAAGACCAGCTATTGATGTTATTATCCAGATACAGATATATAGTTTGATATAAAGTCTTAGAGCACAGATATATTGACTTTTAACTATGTTTTACTCGAGTTCTGTACTTCAGTTTAATTTTACAATACTTGTTTTCTTTGCATCCTACTTTATACTTCTACTCTACTACATTTCACAGGGAAATATTGTACTTTTAACTCCACCACATTTATTTCTCAGTTGGAATTACAGGTTATCTTTGAATTAAAGATTTTACATACATGTTTTAGTATGTTTCAGATGTCTATAGTCCCTTTTATACTGCCGGTTCAAGGTGGAAATACCATGCTGTCATTCCACCTCATCGTTCTTTATAGGTTCGCGAAATGGGTAGACAGAGTTGTCTCACCTCTGACCTGGCTGCGGAGGTAGTAACAGTACTGAGTCAATGTCTGTGTAAAAGGGACAGCTGGCAAAACCGGGCGAGTATGACATTTTGATAAGGTGTTATTTGAGCGACCAACTGCTGGGACATTTCAAAAGCAGTTAGTAGTAGTTAGCAGCTACCTCAAGATGGAAGAAGAGCAAATTCCCTCATACTGGGGTGAAAATGAGGTCCGGGAGCTCTGTATAACAACAGCAAAGCTGGCATAAAGAAGGGACTTTGTTGCAGCCCTATCACAGGATCTGTAACATGGTTTAATTCAAATTACTGTTAGAGGCTGAAAGATGTAAGATCATCCAATAAATAACAAAAAGAAAATGTTTGATAAAAGTCCAGAAACAGAAAACAGAACGTAGTTTCTCCTCCCTCCCCTCCAATTAGTCATTAAATGATCCCTAAGATTTACCTGGAGAGCCTTGAGACGGGCATGAACTCTAGTTAGAAACCACTGGACTAAACTAGCTGTATATAAATTACTTAAAACTAGCTCCACCTGAAGCAGCTACAACCGTAACATGCTGCGCTGACATGATAATGTCACATAAATTCAGATATCAGTCACAGGAGACATTTTACTGCAGAACAAGTGCTTTTACTGAAATGCCTTACTTCTGTACTTTCACTTATGTAGGATTTGGAGGCAGGATGGTAAGTTGTAATTAAGTATTTTTACATTCAAGTATCAGTACTTTTACTCATATAATGTAAAGCCCTCTGAGGCAAATTGTGATTTGTGATATTGGGCTTTATAAATAAAATTGAATTGAATGGAATGTAATGGAACTGGAACACACTGAAGTTAGAGGCATCACATCGAAATGAGTGGATGCAAAATAAACTAAAAAAATCAGGTCAACACACACAGACACACACAGGCACAGATGCGCACACACACACACACACACACACACACACACACACACACACACACACACAAAATCCCTGGAGGGAGCTGCTGATGACAGGTAGCGACTCAGACAAGGAGAAAGGAGGAGAGAAT
>JAPZEB010000003.1:30344645-30370319 GCA_029783705.1 Chaetodon striatus | reverse complement strand
TAATCTAAACCAGTGAATTAAGATTAAATGGACAGTTCAGGGACGGAGTTTTGGAAATATCGGCTATAGAGATGTCTGCCCTTTCTTGAATATGATAGAACTAGATGGCGCTTGGCTTGTGGTGCGCTAAACATCAAAAAAACTCAACAGTGACGTGTCTTCACAGAAATCACGACCTTTTTAATAAAGATAATCGAGGTCTGTGGATTATCTTTAGTAACCGGGTCATGATTTCTGGAAAGAGACATTGCTGTTAAGTTTTTCAAATGTATTTTTTTGGTGCTTTGAGCACCACAAGCAGAGTGCCATCTAGTTCCGTTATACTGGGGAGAAGGCAGACATCTCTACAGCTGATATCTCCAACACTCTGCAACTCACACCACAATTTTTTGATTGATAAACAGCACTACAGGTAAGAGGAAAAAATAGATATTTTTGATTTGGTGTGAACTGCCCCTTTAAATTATATCCTTCCATCTGTCCACCAGGAAACAGCAGTAGAGTTGATCTTCGCCGCCCACTCCACCACAGCCAGCGCCTCCACATCGCTAATTCTGCAGCTACTTCGCCATCCAGCGGTGGTGGAGAGGGCCAGAATCGAGCTGGAGGCCGAGGGCCTTGGTTACGAATCCAACAGCAGTCACAGCCCATCTGGTGTCACTATGGAAAAGGAGGAGAATGCTGCAGACACAGAGACAACCTGCCTGCTGAACGGAGGCTGTCAGAATCACAGCGATGGTTTTCCACAGTCCCAGTCTCATATGCCGCATCTGAGCCTGGACAAGCTGAGCCAGCTCCGCTACGTCGACTGTGTGGTCAAAGAGGTGCTCCGCTTCCTGCCACCCGTCTCCGGTGGTTACCGGACAGCCCTGCAGACATTTGAATTAGACGTAAGTTGAAGTCTCTGTCAGGAATATACCATTCATATGTGGTTTGAGTGGGTTTTCTTGGAGCTATCAAAAGGCATTGTGGGAAATGTCGGAATGCACCAATTGAAGCAAATGTAGATGATGTGAATCCCCTGACACTGTTAGGATTAGAGAAGTCCTGCCAGCAGACGGTGGAGATATGACAATATGTACCATTAGCCAGCCAAAATGTCCATAATCGTTCACACTGTGGTAGGTTTCAGCCCGTAGGAGGCAAATTCTGCATGTTCACGACTGCAGGTCTAAACTGGTGATGCTCATGGATGTATGAAGTACAACTCAAGCCTGCCTTCAAAAACCCTTTTTACACAGAGATCATGGCATCACTACAAAGTCTCTGTTTTAGGCCGCCTTTGAAGCCGCACCATCCCGCTCCAGTGTGTATGATATTATACAATGTGCCGGCATCGTGATTACAAAAGAGGCATGATGATGTAACACAATGGCATCTGTCACAAGTGTGACATGTAATGTATGCGTTGACAGAACTCTCTAAAAAATAAAGCCAAAACATGGCAATAACAATCATTTACCATCCCTGTCATATGGCGACCAATGTGGTCCTCTGCTCTGAGGGTAAGGAGCTCCCAGACCTCATTGTTTTCCCAATGTGCAGATATTTTTGGCCGCTGTTCTACTTCTTTTAGTTAGCTGCTAACTGCTAACAGCTACTTTTGAAATCTCCCAAGGGAGGGTCACATACATAAAAGGTTGTCAAAATGTCACCAGTGCCGCCCATTATCATACAAACATTACTGCCTCTGATGCTGGCTTAAAGGGGAGACAACTCTGGCCTTACAGTACATCCCGTGATTGTACGTTTTATACAGAAGGGCAAGGCGGGACAAATTCCCGCCTTGCAAAGGCAGTGTAAAAAGGGCTAAAGATGGCGTCCCATTCATTCCTATGAAACTGGCTAACCGTCGCATTAGCTGAAAAAGCTTCCGCAAGCTAACTTATAGTTGGGCCTGTGAAAAATGAGTTCCTTTGCAGCTGAGCCAGACAGTGATGAATATTAAACTCTATAGCTTTTTGAAATGTTAGAGACTGAAATTCTGATTTCAAGGGGTTAGCGATGAGACATTTGATCACCATATTACTGCCACTTCTTTTCCAATGATTGTGCAGAGGAAAAATGCTTTTTTGGCAAGTGTGCACCAGCTTCTGCTTTGTGGAAAACTAGTGGCCAGATGATGATAAATGAAGGAGTCTGGGAGTGATTAAAAAGCTGGTTTATATCGGCAAATATGCGTCAACTTCACAGAATGGTAAAATCTTCATTTTACTCTTCATGCATGAGAAAAAAAATCTTGCTCCAATTTAATTGAGTTCTAGTCTATTTGTCATGTAGCACGCCTGGCTGTGCTTTAATGGCCAGAAACGCTCACATACAGAACTGCATGGCCTTTGCTGAGATACTGCCCCGTCATGGCCTCATCCCTCGTCCTTACGTGCCCCTCTTCTGCCCTCAGCGTGCTCCCAATTTGCTGCATTTATTGCAAAAGGACAATTGAAGCCTTAAATGAAATCGCTGTATGGAATTGTAGGCCACATGGCGCCATTTATCCACCTCATTCAGGGTTTAAACTCCTATAGCTGAGACGTAATTGCAGTTTTAAAAATGTCATTATGCGTGTTCATTGAAGTGCATCATGCAAAAGCCTACACAAGGGAATCCCAACTCAGAAATAATTGGGATTAGGTTATAAAAAGATCTGGAATAATGAATGGGTGAATAAATGAAGTTGAAAACCAAATGAGAGAAAAGGCTTTCCAAGTTATAAGATGTATCTAGCTTTTTAAATTCTGTGGAAAATAAAAGTTCAACAATATAACTCTCAAAGTAAATATATTTTGTACTAATTTTTACCTTAAAAATTCTACACACATTTTAGTAATTTTATCATTTCTGCGCTCTCGAAAGTTTCATAAGAGTAAAACTTTAAGCTTCTTTGTCCTTATTTAATTGATTGATTCTATCCTCATTTCATAGGGCTATCAGATCCCCAAAGGCTGGAGTGTAATGTACAGCATCCGAGACACCCACGAGACTGCAGCCGTCTTCCAAAGCCCAGAGCTGTTTGACCCAGACCGGTTAGGCCAAGAGCGGGAGGAGAGTCGGTCGGCTCGGTTCAGCTACGTGCCGTTTGGCGGTGGCGTGCGGAGCTGCGTAGGGAAAGAACTGGCACAGATCATCCTAAAGACTCTTGCTGTGGAGCTGATCGGGACTTGCAAATGGACTCTAGCCACAGAGAACTTCCCCAAGATGCAGACAGTGCCAATAGTGCACCCAGTGAATGGGCTGCATGTGCATTTCACTTACAACCACCAGCTTTAGATACAAAAGCAGACTAACAGACTTTATGAATAACTCACCCCTAAAGAGGCGATTCAACCTTCAATGTGCTCCTGGACGTCTTCAAGTTCAAGAAAGGAGGCAGAGGCACCTCACTGGGCCCGATGGTGCAGTTCAGGCCCCTTTTCATTTCCACAGACATGAAGACGGGGTTTGCATCGTTGGTTTGGAGCATCTATTCGGTGGTTTGGTCCAAACCTAGAAACCACTTTCTGTTGTCGCATAAGTGCATTTTTAACCACATGACATGCTCACCAGCAGTGTTTTTCATAAGTTCCCAGCTTTTACTATCCTTTACATGCATTTTTAAGTTATTAATGTATCAAGGTGCAGTGCAAAAGTAACTCTGTGCAGCCTTTTCCGTCAAACAGAGGACCTGGGTATGCCCTGCTGAGTAATTTGCAGTTACATTTAAGTTACAACAGTAAATGTTTCTATTTATAGCTAAAACACCCACACACATAAAAACAAGCAATGTTTTGTGCTCAGTAGCTCATGTTCAGCTGGGGAAACCTGGTTTGACCTGCATACAATAAGTGCCTAGTAAACAGATTTCAGATTTCCAAGACCTACAAGCTCCAAGTCCAGGGACAAACATGCGGCATTTTGTTGGGATACACACTTAAACAAAACATTTTACAGGTGATAATCCACTTAGCATTGCTGCTTTTGTCTGTTGTACCTGTTAAGGCCCAGACACACCAAACCAACTTCAGAGAACTAGGGGTGATGAAAGCCCTCTGCTGCATTGCCTGATGTTGCTATGTCTCAGCCAAAAAGCTGCACACAAACACACCGCAAAGATTGCAGCCAATGGCCAACCAGCCCTGCAAGAGAGGAAGTAACTCTCCAGACCAGCATATGGTGGTAGTCTGTCAGCGTCATTCCAAAAAGAGCGCTTTGACGCTAGTTAGCAGCACAATCCAGTGTTGAAACATTGCATATTTACTGTGCGCCAGTGAACAATAACACAAACTATTACGGAAAAATAATAATCTTACCTCATGTAACAAGTTTGTTTTGGTCTCACTCCCTCTTGACTTTAGCTCTTTGTTCACTTTCCTCGCATCCGTTTCTCTTTTCCTTAGCTGAGCTGAACTGCCAATCAGAGTAATTTTTATTCACTGACGGACTCTGCCATTGCCGACGCTGATTCAACACGCTGAATCAGCCAAAATAAAGCCAACAGAAGCCAACGAGAGGCGACGGTGGGGACACACCGCACAGGCTAGGGTGACAGATGCTCACCGACAGCCCAACATTGACTGACAGCCGACTGTTGGCTTGGTGTGTCTGGGCCTTCAGAAGCTTTTACATCAGTGTAAGGACACATCCAAGGGCTATGTACTGCTATTCGCTGTGCTGAATGAGCAGGTCTCGAGTGTCTCACTTCACTTACATTCACAAAACTCACAAAAATGCAGCTGGTAGAATTCTTCCGGTCCAGGGACAGAAGCTTGGACTTCATCTCCAATGACTGTGTTCTTTTGTTCTCCAATCCCTCTGTTGTTTCTGTGTACTTCTTTACTGCCTGTGAGCAAGGCACTGGTTGCCTGCTAACTCCATGAAAACGTTGCCTATGGAGACACAGAAAGAAAGCCAATCAAAGTAAATGTGACAGTTCTCATTAGAACCTGAGAAATGCAGTGAAAAGATTTTCAAAATATTTCCAGACCCATGTTTGACCGAGGACAGACTGGACTCACCTCCAGTTATCTCAGTTGTGATGTTATGCAATGATCTCCACCGCTAAAAAATAAACTCTGACTGATGGAGCTTGCACTTGATTTTGACACATAAATCCCACAACCAGGAACTCCCCAAACAACAAGGTCAAAATACATTCAAACTGTTCTGTTTTTTGAACACGAATGTAATATATATCCTTAACAGTGCTATTATGTGTGTATCAAATGAAGTAGCATTATGAATAAGCTGTATTTAAAATGCAGATGTATCATTTCTGTCGTACTTTTACTCTATCTGTAACAATATTTGCTGTAATTGTGAATAGAGACACTAACCTGTAATATAAAGGACTGTCCATAAAACTTAGTTTCACTGCTAGAACATAGACATCTTTCACTGTTTAGAGCAGCACATATAGAGAGTAAAATTATTATTATTATTGTTATTGTTATTATTGGTCTAATTTTAGGACTGTTTCTGTCTTGGTCTTGAAGCCTAATAGACGCGCTGTGAAATCTTATGTACGGATGGATTCGTGGAAGGAGATAGCACTTTCTCCGCTTTAAGGAGTCTGTATATATTTGTCCTGTTTATGCATTCATTGAGTGTATCAGATGTAGCTGCTGTACAGTTGATGTAAAGAGTAAATTAGAAGATGAAAAACAAAAACAGTTGTTTTATGAGTTGTCGTATGTTGCTTTCAACAGGGACAAGAATGTGTTCACTGTGTTTTACCCAATTTAACCTGTCTGATAACAATCCCATGGAGCTGTGCAACACGTCATGGTATTATTTTATGCGTAGATATTTCCAAATATTTGTATGGGTACATAAAACAATGATAGTTGTATTAATTTGTTGGATTAATGTAGGTCCATCCATCCATTTTAATCCACTTATTGGGGGGCAGCAGGCTGTGCAAAGTACTCCAGATGTCCCTCTATTCAGCAACACTTTCCAGCTTCTCCTGGGGGATCCTGAGGCATTCCCAGGCCAGATGAGATATATAATCCCTACAGCATATTCTGGGTCTGCTACGCGTCCTCCTACCAGGTGAACATGCCCAGAAAACCTCTAACGGGACGAGTCCCGGAGACATACAGATCAGATGCTTGAACCACCTCAGCTGGCCCCTTATGCAAGTCTTTATCAGGTTATTTGAACAAAGTCATACACAAACATCACAATTCCAGTGTACCAAATAATAACGTAATGAATTTGAACTGATCTGAACTTGAACTGAGGTTTAATGAATTTCCACTATTTCACTTCAGACCAATTGCACCTAACATCTGTGGTAATGACGTCATTTGAGTGCATCAGCCTTGCATCCCTGAAAACCTGCTCTTCTTCCTATGTTTCTACAGACCACTAATTCATTACATTTTCATGTTCATCTAAAGTGATGTAGTGTATGAGCTGTTTTTGTCATCTGTTTTTGAGAGGAGGGGTGGTTGACGGTGATGGCGAGATGCCTGTCAAGCTGCCAACCACCGTTTCAGACCAATAAACAACAAAACAGATTGTGAATTAACAAGTCATTACTGCATTTCTGGTTACTTTTTCAGGACTAAACATAGGTGTTCTATAGTGACCCTGGTTTTCCAGCTGGTACTGTGCCTCAAACCAGGTATTCTAGGCCAGAACATGATCCTTTCCCAACCTTAACCAAGTATATTTGTTCTTAAACCTAACCACATGTCAACCACAGGATTGCTGAAATGTACATTTTAAATGCATCCACTACATAATACCATGCAAAAGTAATATATGCAGTTTGCAGAAATGTACAATGCCAACATTTTTTGTGATGTGGTTTTGAATCCTGACCAGTTTGCATACAGAGTTGGAAGATCTGCTGATGATGCACTCAATATTGTGTGTCAATACACATCTGGAGTCCCCTTACACTTACACCTGCACTGATGACACCCTTAAGGAAAACTTCATACACAACTGGACATGGACATGATCGTTGGCAAGAGAGGGTCCATAATTCCTCATCTCACCCCCTGAGCCTCAGCCCTGGGGCCCCTTTGTGGCTCCTTTCACTATACATTAAGCATCTTACATCCCACCAAAGCATTGTTAAGTTAACATCTAGGCTTGTATGTATGCAGACGACACAACAATTATAAGTCTGATCTCCAATTACAATAAAACACATGTCATAATCAGGTTCATCAACCTGGTACATGGTGCACAGACAATGATCTGCTGCTCAGCTCATCCAAAAAACTCACTAACTTATTGTTAACTGTAGACACAAACCACATCCCACACTTAACAACTCAACTCTATATCCATGATTGCCTCATTCCAACACAGACAGCATCATGCGGCATCATTGAAAAAAGACTTTTCTTTCTATGTCAGCATGTATGTGTGTGTAATGTGATATCTGATGTAATTGTGGCCCTAATGATTGTTCTTTGGAATAACGTAACTGCTTTTACACCCTGCACCAGAACCAAATTACTCCAGCTTAGCTGTGTAGTCAATAAAGTGAAATGGACTGAAATTTGTCAAACTGAAGATGATACTTAGAAGAGGAACAAGACTTGGTCTAATATAGCAGAAAAAGTAGTTGTTAACAGCACTGCAGAGTCGTAGTGACAGTAGTACTGGAAGTACTATCCACAGTATTTATGATAAACCAACAATCCCACTTCATATCTAGACCTCATTAACAGACAGTGCAGTCACCACTGAGGTCACGACTGAGGCCGCTGCTGAGGTCATCACTTAGGTCACTGCTGAGGTCACCAGGCATTTCCAGCCTCCACCTGACCGCCTTCATTGACAGGCAGAGAATGGGGTGAAGCTATGTGGCAGAAAATTAATGGGGCACAAACAGCCTGGCCTATTTATGTCCACTGCAGGGCCCCGTAGCTCTGCCAAGGTCGTTATCTGATGGACGCTCAGTCACTGGGAACGCGGCGACGTTTTGAACCAGAGTTCACTCTGGTGCCACTGGCTGCGCAGGTCAGCAACCGGTCAGCTGATGGGAGGGTGCATGGGAACCAGAGAGGGGACACAACTCAACACAACACAGACTAACCGTCATCGCTGTGCGTTATACAACTGACGCAACAATGAAACAAAGTAACAGACTCAGCAGCTCCAAGTATGGGCTGGAGTTTTCAACCAGACTGAAGCTGTGCCCCAAATCCACAGTGGGAATTGAACTTTCTTTTATTATCTAATTTGACAATTAATTAATGTTAAACTGTTTACCAGAAATCAGTTTTTCTTTGTTGCTCTAAAACAGCAGGAACCAGTGCCTGCACAGCATAGCTTGCTGCGCAGGCAGCAGTGAAGAAGACTTGGTTTCCAGGAAAACTGACATTAAATGGGTATGAAACTTCAGTTTATCAATAAATTATTTGGTATTGGACTAGTGCACAGTCTTGTGTACTTGCAGATACCCAATCCAACATTTTAGGCAGTATTGGAGGCAAGTTGTAAAAGGCAACTACTTGCAACATGCCGTTCTGCAATGTTCTAAAAACGTGCCGACTCACACCAAGCCAACTAGATGAGACGCTGTATCATCTCTGTTCAACAACTCTCTGTACTTTCGTTCTAATTTGCAGCTTTCAGACTGATTTTGTGACTGAATATAATTTGTAGCCTCTGGAGATATGAATGAGGATAGTAATAGTGAGATACTGGCTACATGTAAACTTGTAGTGGTGATGAAACAGTGACAAACAGAAACAAAACGAGCATCATATGGACTGGATTCATGATAAATACCGCATATTAATATAAATAACAAGCAGCAATTAATCAGTCAATGACAATGTGTCTGGGGTGCCATAAGCACTTACTACGAGCAGCAGCAGCCACCCACCGTTCGACACTAGCACACCCTGAGGATGGAGCTTGGCAGGGACGGAGCAAACAAGCACACCTTCTGCTGTCATTCTGACTTGACCAGCAGACACTACAACAAGCCGATTGGCTGTAGAAACAGATGACGTGAGTTACACTGTGAGCCAGGCCGCCGTCCATTTGACTAGCAGAGTTGCAGGTGCCACCGTAAGCCAGCTTGGGTTGAACACAGACCAGCCAGTTTAAACCACTGCAACTTTTCTCAGCAACTTTATAAACGGCGTAAAACCTTTGGTCTGAACTGGGCTTAAGAGCAACATGATAATTCATCAGGAGTCTGTATTTGTGTCAACCTGTTAAATCTAAATCCAATTTTTGTTTTGGTCTCCACCAACTTCCTGAGTAAGTGACTTTCAGCTTTCCTCATTTAAGCCAAAGAGAGCTGCAGTTAAAGCAACGTGTCTCAGCCCTATGCTCCCCGAGATTAGTGCCTCCACCAATGAGGAGATGACTTTGCCTCTGTTTGTTCACCTGCCTGTTATCAATACTATAAGCACAATATCTCAAAAAGTTACAGACAGATTTTACTGTGGGCAACCCTAACCCCCAACCCTTAACTCCTAACCCAGTTATGGAAGGGTGTGCTCTAATGCTGAAGGTCTTCGGGCTGATCGTTCTCCAAATGTCTCCACTGTAATTCTCTGATTAATTCTTATCAATACCTTGACTTTTAGCTTTAGGGAATGGCACTCAAAATGTGCACATTATCACACAGACAAATATATAAAACAACATCACATTTTAATACTACATCTCAAAAGAATAGGCCAGAGGTAAACCACCAGCTAAACCAACCAACCAGCTAAATCTGGCAGGATGAACCAAACCCATCATCATTAGTTATTAGCCTCTCCTCAGGGTTTTATTTTACCCAGAGAGACAGAGAGGCTGCAGAGAGGGCAGATCAGGGTCAACCTGAGGACACAGATAAAGAGGGGGGTCCTGAAATTACAGTGACGAGGTCGAGAAGAGGGCTCTCCCTTCATCTTCCAGTTCAAAGAAGATTTTCTCTTTTTATGAATATCTGAGGGCAGACTCCGTGTGGCAAATTTAGACCACACTGGATGACACAATACCAACTGGTCAGGGTATTTTAATGAGTGGTGGCCACAAGAGAGAGGAAAAAAGAAAACATTTTGAAACAGACTGTGACTCCTGATGTGTATCTGCTACATCTATTTATCCGTCCCATAAAATCTATTTTTTCTCTCCCTCTAAGCTATAAAAATCTCAGCAGGGAAGCTAAAAGTTCAGCCTCCCGCTGCCTCACCCTCCTCCTGCTCTTATTTGTGTGTTTTCTGGTTCAAAAGCAGTTCTTGAGCATGATAAGAGACACCCATTTGCAAAATTAGGGGGAAACAGGATCAGATGGTGACTTGGATAAAGTGCTCGGTGGCCAACATCAGCTCCTCAGTCAGCCAACCCGGTGTGTGTGAGTCCAGATATTCTACCTCCAGCTCGTCCAGCTCGTGTTTTCTTTAAGTTTATTTCCATCGCTGCTGCTGTCATAGGAGAAACCACAACGCTGCAATCTTGGTGGTTTTTCTTTTTTGTACTTGTAATTGAAAGTTTACATTGCCATTTATGTGCTGAGTCAGTGTTACGGACATTCGGGGCTTCATTGTGTGACTTCAGAAATAAAAATGGACTGGAGTTAAGTTCTGGCAGCTGTGGAGTATCACCAGCAGTTCATCCATCCAACTCTGCCCGATATGTTCGCTGTCTTTGTATTGTTGTAAAATCAAAATACTCCATCCAAAGTAACCAATATTTAGCTGGTCATTTTGTATATGTTTCTGTTTTAGTCCAAAGATTGACGCTTATTTTTGCCTACAAATTGCGAAAGCTTTACACAATCGCAAGTTGCGTACAAACATCCATTTCGTACATGCACTAGTTTACATCATCCCTTAAAAGATACAGTATGCAGGATTTTCCTAAAACAATATATGGAGTCATACAAAAATAATCCGTCTCAGTCATCACTCATGACCTGCTCTGTGTTTGGCAGTGTATTCATCTGCAGATACTCTGCCCTCGGCCTGGATTTTCTGTAGGCGATAAAGGGTGTTAGAGTTGCCTTACAACCCCACCAAGCTTTATAAGAGACTAGGAACTCTAAAAAAATAGATTTAATAACCTTAAGTTCAACAAGTAGAGCAGTGTGTAGTGACCCAAGGGTGGAGACAGGAGCAGAGTAGCAAAGACAATTTCTTTCTTTTTTTTTTAGTTGCTTTAGCTAAAGCTGAAGAAATTAGTTATCCTTAAACACGGCTACTAACAATAGAACAGAGGATAAAATAACGTAAAACCAAGGAGGATTAAGTTATGCCAAAACCAGAGAGTAAAACACTTGATAAATAGACACCTTAAAAATCTGTGTAACTGAGATTTAAGCCAGGAAACATAAGAAACAAATAAAAAAACTTTTGATAAAAAAGGTATTCTACAACCTGGCAATGAAATCCTAAAGAGGTAGTGCCTATTAGTTAAAATATGCACTACGACATGTGCTGAAGCCAGAATCAGGTAACCCACAGTCCAGTGTCTGTGAGAAGCGTCCATCTAATGCTGTTCACCAGCCTGTCGGTGCCAGGCCCTGTAGCCTCTGTTGCCTTGTAATGCAGTCCTCGACTGGCTTTAGATTCTCTGCATGGCTCACATTTCTCCTTATTTTCTGTGTTCAGGACATTTATGGACACTTGGGTGAGGTCCAGGTGTTATAAAAAGATAGCAACCAGGTGCCAGAACAAAAGCAGCAGGCAAGAAACACAGCACTGAAAAATATAGCGAGGCGATTTGTCAAATTAGAGTGAATCTGGGGTTGGCTTTTACTCTCACTTCAGCTGGTGAGTGCGCTTACAAACAGTTACAAACAATTCTGCATGGTGTACCTTTAAATAATAACTTGAATACATGCTATCTGGACCAGACAAGAAAATATCTGAGAGATAAACGATTCAACTTCAATTTTTTTTACCAAACCAAGATCTGCTATATTTCGATTATATCAAATTATGGCTGCAAGCAAATTTATTATGTTTCATGGGTTTCAGGCACTGATACAGGCCCCTAAAACAGACAAAATGGCTGCAGTTCTGTTACTTCATGTGGATAAAAGATCATCTGTTTAAGTCAAGTCCACATGGTTTAAATGCACCATGGGGCATTATTGTTTTTGCGGTACAACTGTGAGAAAGATTTTCCTGATTCTGTTTGTCTACCTTGCGGCAGTGAAGTGTAGTTTTGTAACCTCTGTGGAGCTGCAGCCACTGCCACTCGCAGCTGCAATCAATTGGTCGTTAGTGCAGCAAAGTGAATCACCAGTGTGTTTGTTGGTTTGCTATTCGGCCATAATAAAGGAGGTAAATTCAATATGAAGTACCTGAAAAGAATAAAGAGATTCAAACCAAAATATGACATTTGCTTTGATTAAAATCAGTGCAGAGTTAATCTGTAGCACGAGATCAAGAGTGATTCTTCTTGTTTTCAATCAAACAAGTAATTTAAAAAAAGAAAACAAACACTGTCATCAGTCAGTGATCACTTGGCAGTGTTTTCTAGTTTCCATTCTAACCCCTCACGCGTCGCCTGTACATGACCTCCTCACCTCTCTGGACTCGTGTCGCTTGTGTTCTGGTTGAGAACAAAAGATACACATCAATAAAGATTTCTCTAAATGGCTGTTTCAGGTCATTGGGATAGCACTTAATTATTATAATGAGGTAAAACAGCGGTCCTTAGAGAAAAATTAACCAACTGGCTCGGGCCAGCGGTGCACTGCAGGCGATCCGCCCACCTCAACAAACAAAGTCAGGTCAGGTTTATTTAGACCAAGCAATGGAGAAACAAGCTTGTGAGGGAAAGCTTCTGATGGAGTGATGATGATGTGAATACAGAAACAAATGAAAGAGACACATCATTACATCACATCAGTGTGCTGAACATGAAATTTCATTAAATATTCTTGTTGAAAGATGCTTGAATCTTTATATTTTCTGAGGTCACTTTATAGGAATAAGTGTTACCACATATGTTTGCAGCGTATGCTTGCCCTTCCTCAAAGTTTCACACTGTATTAACAGTATTTATTTAATTGCATGCATAGTTCACCTAAGTTAAACTCTACATGTTAACTATGAACAGTTAGCATTCCTACTTGTTACAGAATCACTACATGACTGTAGAAATCAGCAGGAATCTTAAAGACAAATGAAACCAAACTACCTGTACGGCTAGAAGCTGCAAGACGGTAGTGAGAAAATATGAATACTTAAGTAAATTTGCTGAGTCAACTTTAAACGCTTTGATTAGTAGCCAAGAAAAATGATAAATGTCATTTTAAGAGGTAAATGTTTGTAGGTGCAGCAGAGTCAGAGACCAGCTGGAGGAAACATAGATAGTGCAGCATTCGGAGGAGGCGGATGTGGCGAGGGAGGAGGGGGAGGAGGAAGAGCGGGTATGGACATACAGCCGTACCAGATAATTATTGGCTTTGTCAGACAACATCTGTTATGTCAGCATTCCAGCCGTCAGCCTCGAGGAGGACGAGCTAAAATCCGCCTGCAGAGTTCAGAGACACACAAAGACAGACAGAAACAAGGCCAGACACAGGAAGGCAAAACCCTGCGTTCAGTATGGACATTTTGGAGTTCACCTTCATGTTTATGTGAGCGGAGAGTCTGAACCTTCAGCCTGAGGGTCACAAGTTCAAATCCCTGTCTGCCCTGCTGCAGTGTCCTTGACCAAGACTGACTCCCCTCAGGCTGACCATGACCTCTGACCTTCATGGAGTGCCCTGGACATTTTACGATGACTACCTGGTTCAGTTGTTCCTTCTCAATGCATTACAGTTCACAGTTTGAGACTTTTTGTCACTCCCACCTTTAGATACTTTGTCATTTTGCTCCAACAACCTCTACCTCTGCTGATAACAACCAGAGCCTGAGGTATGATGGTCAAAATACATGGGACACAGAGGCGGCTTGACATGTCTGCTGCGGCAGAGTGCCTCCATTATAATAAGCTACACTGACCATGAAAGTCACCCGCTTCGGCATAACGCTGCTCAACTCTATTTTTATAGTATACACTGAAACTTTACATTCCAACAACACTGTGGTTAATGTGTGGTTATGTTTAGGCACAAAAACCACTTGGTTATGGTTAGGAAAAGATCATGTTTTGGCTTAAAATACCTGGTTTTGGTGACACAATTACTGCTGGAAAAGCAGCAATGTCTGGGTAAAATAACAACCACACAAACTTTTCAGCCACTATCCTGGCTGGATAAACAGCAATGGGCTGCTACAAAATGGCCTCGTTTGGTGCCTAAAAATCTGCTGGAAACACGGCAATGACTTGCAAAAAAAAAACAGCTGATCTTGTTGGTCTGCAGCTTGGCAGACGTCATGCCGAGGTGACACACCATTCACCATCCCCATCCACCTCCCAAGTCATATACTTCATCACTTCATAAACATGAAAAGTGCAAATGTAACATTTTCGTAGTTTGCAGAAACATACAGTGAAGAACTGTGTAAAAAGTACACCCTGTTTAAAAATGATTAAAGCCAATGGGACGCAGCAGGCCAACCTTGTGGGTGTAATCAATTCAGTACCAGTTAGTGAAGCCTACCCTTCCAAACCCTGCATAACCAGCTGCATTATCACTTGGCAAAACTCAATATGCACACACTGAAGCTTGCACGCAACCACACGCTACAAAGACAGAGTTTATGTAGAAGGTAAAAATGCTCCACCCCTCCCTACCTATGTGACACATCCGTGCCCCGTGTATTTGGGCTGTAAGTGAACTCCACAGCTACTCGAAGCCCACAGAGACACCAGTACATTAAAAATCTGCATTTTTGGGAAAAAAGGGGCCTGTGAATCTGTGTGGGCTTCGTCTAATGTTTTGTCACTTCTTACAAAAGACAATCCAACAATAACCCCACCTTACACAGCATCTGGCCAAGTGTTTGAAGGTGTGAAAGTTGGCAGGGTGTGAATCTCTCTACTTTTTTGTGCAACATAATGAATTCCCCCGGGGAAAAACAAGTTCAAGTGTGCCATGTGGATCAGGTAAACACAAAGTAGTTCATTTTGCAGCAGTAGCTCAGTGCATGGGGACTTGGCTTGGAAACCGGAGGGTCACCAGGTCAAGTCCCGGACCAAAATATGGAGCGTGGACTGGTAGCTGGAGAGGTGCCAGTTCACCTCCTGGGCACTGCTGAGGTGCCCTTAAGCAAGGCACCGAACGCCCCCGGCCGCTCAGGGCGCCTGTCCGTGGGCAGCCCCCTCACTCTGGCATCTCTCCATTTAATGCATGTATAGGTGCCATTTGTGCATGTGTGTGTGTATTCGGACCTGTGTGTATATGTACAACAACAACAGAGTGAAAACATTGAATTTCCCCTTGTGGGATTAATGGAGTATATAAAATTTAAAAAATAAATAAATAAATTATCCTCACTGACCACCGAACACTGACCAACAGCCAATCAGATCAGATCAGATCATTCGATGTGACTTCAGTCAGAAACCAAAGATCACAGTCTTCTCTCGGTGACACTCCTCTCGTTAATACAGCTAATACTGACTGACAGGACCAACATGGCCGCCTGGATGTTACTGTACAGCTGCATGTTAGTTATAAAGCTGCCGTCCCGACTGACATCGTCTGTCCGTCTATCTGTGTGTCTGTGTGACTGTCTGTCTGTCCGTCTGTCTGTGTGTCTGCAGGAGACAATTACAGCTCGATCGTATCACAGGCGCTGGCTCAGGTCTGATCAACACTGTGGTTTGGATTCATTGATACAGAGAGATGCTGAATTCATTCAGTAAATTTCAGAAGATGAATTTAATGTCACAGTCGTCCTCCTGCCTCAGCGTCTGTGACTCCAACACAAGTTCTTTGTGTTTTCACTGGAAGCTCCTCTGCTCTCAGTGTAATTATAATTATTACAAAACATCACCAAATACGGACAAACTGTGGTGACACGGGTGGATGAACTCTGATTAAACTGACTGCACACAGATAATCTGACAAACAGGTAATTCTTCACCTGAATGACTGTAAATAATGAATCATGTTAAACTACACAAACCAGCCAGAAAATAAGACAATAAACTCAAATAAATAAAACTAGATTAACAATAAACTGTTATGAAGTTTGAGAATGAGTGAAAATGAGACGGTCGTCTCTGCAGACAGAAAGCCTGGCTGATAAAACACCCTCTGAAAGTCCAGCTCAGACCAGAGATTCATGACCAGATGAAACCGTTTCAGAACGTCACAGAGAAAAGTGTCAGCGGTGTGAACTGGCCGGTCTGAGCTGGACACAAGTCGGCTGATGGTGTCACCTGACACTCAGCTGGTTTTAAAGCACGTCACCTGCTCCAACAGCCAATCAGCTTGTAGTGAAGTCTGCTGGTCAAGTCAAAATGACCGCAGACGGCGTGTTGCCTTGCTGCGGCAGAGAGTGGTTGACTAGAGATGATACACCGTCTCATCTAGTCGACTTCATGTGAACCGGCAGCTTTTTACAACGTTACAGAATAGCGTGTTGACAGCAGGTGTTTGTTTCAGCTCTTCTCTTGGTGAATCTTTGATGGTGTGTTACCTTCAGTAAACCAGTGGGACTGTGTGGGAAGCTTTAAGCCCAGTTCAGACCAAACCTTGTATTTATAAACTGTAACCTTTAAAAGAATAATAATTTGAGCAGTTCAGTCATTTACTCAAACGCTCTAAAGTGTTTGGGTAAGACACCTGGAACTTTTCTGCATTTGAGTGTTTTAAAACAACAACAGCAGTGTTATATGTTGAGCTGTGTACGTATATTATCCCAAACGTGACTCAGAGACACAGTCTGTGGTGTCATTTCCTGTTTGCACACGTGGCAGATTGTGATCGCAGGTTGTGTTTTATCCAGTTTTAAGACACATTTTTAAAACACATTTTACAGTTCAAATGTCAGTGGCAGTTTGGCTCCGCCCTCTGCCAAAGAGCGTCAGGGAAACACAGATTTTTAACTAGAAACGTCTTCATTCAGTTTTTATTTTTATTTTATCAGTTTAAATCAGCTGGGGTCTCATTCATAAAGCAGTGTGTAGGATCAATACTAAATGTACCATCAAAAGCCAAAAATGGTGAGCGCCAAAAAATATACGACAGTTTCTACAGTCGGGCTTCTTCCTCGTCATCTGCGACGCCAGTTTGTGGTCTCCACTGTCAGTCAGCACGAGTTTCTCCCATCAAGTCTGTTTTTAAGGGGATCACAACTTTTGCGTGTGAAGTGGCGTACGCCTCTCTCAGGCCTCGTTTTGTGCGTACGCAGTGTTTATAAATGAGAGCCCTGGTTTGTGTTTGTTTCAGAGAGGAAGAGACCTCTGAGGATTATTCAGCTCCTGAACAATGAACACTGAAGGAAGCTTCGTCTGTTGTTACTGCTTTGACAGAGAGAATTGTTTTACATGTGAATCTTGTTGATGAGTTTGTCCTTGAGAGGATCTGATGGTCACCCTCAGAGTGCTGTACAGGAGGAGAGGCTCAGGTGTGCTTCAGCTCCAGGCCCATCTATTGTGCGTGTTGTCTCACAGTGATGGTTTACTGGGACACTGAGAGCAGAGCCTTCATTAATGTTATCAGTCACACCTGTCAGTGCAAAGGTTCAGTTAGCAGGTACTCAGACCGGTGGACTCTCAGGGAGGTAGCACAGGTTAACGTGTAGAGCCCTGCTGATTGTTTCTCCATCCCTCTGATTAAAGCTCCCAGCAGCAGAGGACACTGAAGGACAAACTGTTAGCACAGCTCCTCTGCAGCCTTTCTGGGGTTCAGCTGTAAAAATCCTCCTCCATGGCTTCATTAGTGGGAGTGACCTGCGTGGCTCGACACGGATAAGCCTTATGCAGATGCAGCACAGGTCACGCTTTCTGCAGCTGCTGCAAAATGCCCCGTATCAATCTCCATAAAGGAGACACCCCAGTAAGAGCCCCGCCATTCAGCATCTGCTGCTAACAGGAGCTTTAAAAGCCGACCAGCTGTCCACACAGGAGAGCAGCCAGGAGACGCAGGAAGTCAAGATGGAGTCTGATGAAGCAGCAGGTACAGACGAGAAGAGGAGTTTTCAGAGGCGTCGTCACACACAGCTTAAGCTCTTTAACTAAAAAGACAGAAAGCCTTTATTGTCCCTGCACAGGAATACAACGACATTAGTTGTGACATTAAAGTGATGCTCTCCAACAGAGAAAAAAAAAACACTCTTTTAAACTTTTTAAAATGAATCAAAGCACCAATAACACATTCATTTAATAGTGTAAGATCATGTGATGTGTCACACACTTGATGTGATTCACACGCACAAACAGCAACAAACAGGTTCCCCGTGGAGGTTTTTTTAAACTGAACAAAATTAAATCACATTTTGTAGCTAGTGTTCCTCTTCATTAGGACATGGGTGCGCACAACATACTGATACAGTTATCAAAAAATAATTCATAACGTTCGTGCAGGCCCAGGTGAATAATGTGTGGTTATCACACAGTCCCACAGCACACCTGGATTTGCATCATGACACACCAGAGATCTGTGGCACACTGTTTGAGAACCACTGTCTTCATTGGTATGAATGATGGTTCTTAGTCTGCTGTAGTCGTAAATAAAGGTTTGGATGAATGAATGACTGAATGAAATACAACACAGCTGTATCATCATTGTATTTATAAACCCAGTGATGGCCGTGTCTCCAACCAGGACTGAGCCTGATTATGGGATATCACCCATGCTGAACCTCAGCTGAGTCAGGAAACATCTCACAGCCTGCTGGGGTCAGGCCGATGCTGGTCCAGGTCATCTTGGCTCCCTGGGAGTGTATGATATATGATGGGATGTTTGAAGTGGTCCAGTGTTTTCAGCTCACTGTTCATCATGAAACTTTGTGCTCAAGATGTGTCCAAGATAAAGATATGATAAACGTATTATAATAACATTATCACACAGAGTTTTCGTGTGCTCAGGTTTTTGTTTTAATCCAGTCTGTGTACTTATGTCATGGAAACACAGCTGATGGTGTCTGACCTGAAGCATGTTGAATAAAATCCAGCAGACGGTTCTCACAAACTCTTCATAAGTTGTGTTTATGTTAAGTAATACACCCAAATGTGTACATATCCTGTCACATTGTCGTGCTTCTTGTCTTGTTTCCTGTTTTACTTTGAAACTCCCATCTTGTCTCGTTTCAGGTCTCTTCACTTCCTGCTCCTCTGTGTTTCCCGCCTGTTTCATTACCTGCACCTGTCCGAATGTGTCACACCTGTGCCTCGTTGTCTCCCCTATTTAGTCTCTGTGTTTCCCTTTGTCTGTGCCACTTCGTCCTGTACTTTGAGTCAGCGTTCCAGCTGTTTCTTTGTCAGTTTGTTTGCCTTGTGTTATTGAGCCACTGTTTGGATTTCTGGATTTTGTCTTTGCCTGTCATTTTTGGATACCTTTGCTTGAGTGACTGACATCTGTGTACCAAACCTAGCACCTTAAAGCACCTTGTTTTGAACTTTCTTCCGTCCCTGAGTCTGCATTTGAGTCTCTTGGTTCAGTGTGATATATCCCACTTATTTTGAAAGGCTGTGATCACATGACCAATGTGCTGAGGGCAGTGAACAAGGAAGTGGTCTCATAAGGAGCGAGGTCGAGGTGGACGATGTCTCACAAAACACAGGACTTTTACCAGAAATGGTCTTCACATCTGTGTGAGCTTCATGTCAATTTAAGATGTGTCCTCACCCTGTTTCCTTTCCTAAACTAACCATAGTAACTTTACCTGCCTTCACCTGAAGTCCATGATTTAATGATGATGTCATAACTTTACTAATGAGGACGTAACATCGTTCGTTGGGTCACTAATCAGAAGGATATCATACGAACCATTCAATGAGGATATGTTGAGTACTGACATTTTGAAGACAAAATATTCTGTAGTTTTTTAAACAAGATACAAAAATGTTTTTTTCCTCATGGAAATAATGTCTTCATTTTAATTCATGAATGTTATTTATTATTGGATGTTTTTGATTTTTATCTGTTACTGGGTTAACAAAAATTAAAGGCATCATATTTTTGAATGAGTGTTTGAATCACTCCTTAAGTCAGATGTTCGGCTCTTCACTCAGTGGATGTCGGAAGTTTTCTAACATCTTATACACAGATCTAAGAAAGAGGAGATATCCTGAGTCACAGTCAGACATTCAGCTCAGCTTGCTGGAGTGACTCTGAGTCACCAGAGTAAATACACAAACTGATCAAATGTCACTTCCATCAAGACTTTGGAGAGAGAGCCTGAATCGACAGACTCGGGTTAAGACACTCGAGAGACGTCAGGATTTGCTGTTACTCAGAGAGCTGCCAGACTCTTGTCTCCAAACACGGTTCATCATCTCTGACGAGAGGAGGAACCGGACAACCATCCAGGCAGGAGTCTCAGCAGCCCGCCAATTAGTCTGCCATTCACACCTCCCAGTAAGGGACTGCAGGAGCATCACACTTTACTTTCCACTGACTCCAGATCAGACAGACGATGGGGAGAAATATCAAAACAGCATGTGCATCCATCCTCATCTCCTCCTTCATCTCCATACCTCCAGGCTCAGTGAGCCGTGATCCTAAATTTGTACGTCCTAAAAGTTTGATGGAGTCTCTTCTGACTGAGCAGAGCTGTGAGGTCTTCTCACACTCCTGTATCACTGAAGGTCTGCAGGAACTGGACTTTTAAACTGGTCTGAAGTTCCTCTTAAAACACAGAGCCAACGTACGATCCAGGATCCAATGAGACATCTACGTCTTGCTCTCTGTGAACCAACAGTCTGCTCTGCTGACCAACACAACAGAAAACCACCTGACTCAGCTGACGATCTGAACAGCCCACACACTGCAGCAGTTTACCAGCTAACAGCCAACCAGAGTTTCACCTGCGCACACACACACACACACACACACACACACACACACACAGTGTTTGTCATTCCCACCGTGGACTGCAGCCTCTGATTGTTTATCAAGCCGGGGACGGATACAGAATGTGTAATGACCTGCAGACGTTTAAGGGACAAAAGAGTCTTTGATCAGATGGAGATTGGATTTTAGTTGTGAATCTGATTGAGACCGTCAGACTGCGATGGTACTCAACTATTTGGGTTGTTTATCCGTCAGTCAGCCCCGAGGAGCCGCAAACACTTTGTCCATGCTGCTCGTGTCTCTGAACGATTGCTTTTTATGAGACTTCACATTTGTACACAGAGCAGGCAGCACGTTAGAAAGGCTGGATTGAATTATGGGCTCGTGCTCAAAAAAAATCCTGTAGCAGTGTAATTACTTATTGATGGCTGTTTGCATACGTCTGTGTGTGTGTGTGTGTGTGTGTGTGTGTGTGTGTTCCCATCTGAATGAAGCACGTGCATATGTATGTTTCATGTATTCATGTGTGCTGTGGAGGTGCACAGGACTCATTTGTAATTCAGCTGCTGTCTGTGAGGCCAACATGAGATGTGAATAGAAGACGCAGTAAGAAGAGTATGTTAATGCTGCCGTGTGTTTATGAGGCAAATATGCATCCAGCTCCGGCTGCAAGGACTCTATGCATCTGTAAATGACTTCAGGGACTCTGCTGCATCTCTCAGGGACGCTGATGGATCACAGAGACAGGGACACAGAGACAGACAGAGAGACAGAGACAGAGGCAGAGACAGAGAGACCATCTGAGTCTTTGCATTGAAAAGACAAAATCAGAGACAGGTGAGAGAATGGACTGTGGAAGTTTATTAAACTCTGTGGCTGACTTAGATATGTAAAGCTCAATCAATCTGTCTTTGTTGGATAAATTTAATTATATTTAACTCCAGTTTTCTTCTGCTTGTTTTTGGGAGACAGAGATGATGGACATGTGACAAAGAAACCCAACTGGAGGTGAATTATGAGAAGTTCTGGTTCATGGTCAGCACCTTACTTTCCACAGGTCACCAGGGAAACGTCTGTCTCTTGCTGCTGTTAAAATAAACCCTCATTAAACTTTAGATCCTGCACCACAGCAGACCAGCTGCTGGAGATAATGAGTGTGATCATGGACAAAATAGGACGCACAGTGACTGACAGACAGACATCACGTAATGTCATAAATCTGTTCGTCTTCATGAGACTGAGAAGATGGACATTGTTTATCTGACATGGATGGGCACCACAGTTTATATCCATGTTATACTGTATAATATTTCATGACCAAAACACAGTGTATAAACCAGCTGTTGTATCTGATCCACTGGTTTTAGTGACGAATGTGAATGCAACAGTAGTCGTCTCATTTCCAGTCTCCTCCCACTGAAATATTTCAGCTACCCAATGGAGGCAAAGTTTGGGTCAGATGCACTTTATGTTTATGGACTGTATTGATGCTGCAGAGACAGAGTGAGGCCTTTATCTGGTCTGTCCACAGTTCTGTTAGGATGTGAACTGTTCATGTGTCAGATTTCTTGAAGGGAGTTGGGGTCAGATTTTCTTTAAAAGAGCTCCCTTCACATTCTGAGCTCCTTCAAACTGCAGACTCACAATGATCGGTGTGTTTCAGACTGGGTCACAATCTGTTTCAGAGAGTTTTGGTGTCAATCAGTGTTTCCTCTGTACGTCACAGACGTTCAGCAGCAGCAGCGTAACTTCTGGTCTGACTGTGTGATGAGGAGACAGATAACAGCAAAGCTTCTGTCTTCATCCTCTCAGTGTGACGACCTGACGCCCATGATGACGATGAAACACAGGTGTGCAGAGTTCAACAGGTGAGGAAGGACTGAGACGTTAACACAGTCAGAGAGGAGGAGGAGTAGGAACATCACCATCACTGTTTCAGAGCCACAACCAAAGATATCACCATGTTTCTATGTCATTAGTCATCTTTCAAAATCACACCGTGGTGACAGAGGTCTAACTCAGCTATTTGTTACGTGTCACTCTGTGTTTTCTTATTGTTTTGCATGTGTGTGTGTGTGTGTGTGTGTCTGTTCTATGTCTCTGTTTTCTAGGTGCAGTTCCCTAAGGAGTGATTGAGGGCACCTGCATGAACTTGTGGGCTGGGTCTATATAAGTGGCTCCTTTCTCCGCCCTCTCCTTCTCTCAACTCCCTGCCACAAGATTCCAGCTTTTGTTTGTGTTCTTGCTTTGTCCTTTTTGCATTTAGCCCGGTGTTATGTCCCTCATTGTGTTGCGGCTCTGAGCAGGTTGTAATGTATTATTTGATTGTCTTACTGTCCTCTGAGTATCTGTAAGACTCTACGGCTGATTCTAATTATTTGTTCATTACATACAATTAAATTTATCCAACAAAGACAGATTGACTGAGCTTTATATATCGATGTGAGTCACAGAGTTTTAATAAACTTCCACAGTCATGCAGAAACTGAACAGACACCTGGTCACTGTGCAGACACTATAAACAGGGACTGTGTCCACACACAGTTTCTTTCCCAGCATCTGCATCTTTCTTTTTTCAATGTTCTCAATGAGGAGCTGTTGTATGCAGCTGCATGCAACCACCCTTTTAATGAAGCATTATGTTAGCCACCAAGCTAACGCTAGTGTAAACATACTGTTGTCATGGAAACCAAACCAACATGTAGCACATCATTTAAAAAAAAGCACTGGGGGAGTTTTTTTCTGAAGTGCTCCTGAGCGCCCTGCCGCCTCCTCTCTGTGGACACAGGCTGTGATACCACACAACAACACCTGACCACCTGCAAGGATATGAGGTCCAATCTTTTCTCTTCAGACTTCCAGAGTGTCTGTTCTGGAGTTTTCTGTCCCTCTGTCCTGCCTCACCTCCTGTAGAGACGACCTGACCCCGTCAGCTGCCTGCGCAGCATCTCTTCATTCACAGTCACATGTCAGTCTTTCTCAGGGTTCAGTCACATGACTGCTCCTTCCTGAGAACATCAGTCCACAGTCAGCTGTTTAATACAAGAGGAAACCACTGAGCTGCAAACTGCAGCGTCTCTCTGTGATGGCTCTGATCAATATTTATCCATCAGCCACACCTGCACCATGACGTCACATCCTCCTTTGAATGAGTGTGATGATCATTCTGTCTGTTTTCTATATACAGCACAGAGTCAGATGTGTTTCTGTTTCTCAGACCTGTTTCCTCTGTTAGATTTTTTAAACCGCCTGTTTGCTGAGGCCAGTTTGTTCCTCTCAGCCAGTCGATATCTGTCTCTGTGTCTTAGCTGGAGGAGGTTTCATAGTCTGAGAGTCCCTCTGTTCTTTCTGGATCTGTGTCTCTGTGTGAGCAGGAGCAGGTCTAAACCTGGTCCTGGTACTAAAACCTGGCCTGTCTTAGATTGTCCATGTTGCTAAGGTGGTGTTGCGTTCAACTCGTTCCCACCTTCCTCCTCCCTGACTTCATTTTTACCAGCACCCTGTTACCTGCTCTGATGACTTCTCCATGACTGTCTGAACGTTCTTCCTGTCAGCTGATTTCTGGATTAGTTTTTTTTTGTTTGTTTTTTTGTCTGATTGTCTGAACATGTTTATGTGAGACTAAAATGTCTTCCATGATGTTGTGTGTTTGTGTGTGCATGACTGTGTACATCAAGAATAAAACAGGGGAGTAGAGATGGCTGAATGTGTGTGACGACAGTCTCTGTAGGTCTGTCTGATGTGGAGTTATCTACAGTTTATATGAAGCTGAGCTCTTCCTCTCTTATCTCACTTTGATTTCCTGTTCCTGTTCCTCACTCTTTCTTCATCTGTCACATCCTCTTTCTTAAATTCCCTCCTCTCCCTCTTTCTTTTACCGTCCTCTCCTTTAGCCTCCATCCTTTATCTCTCAGCATCTTGTTTGGTTCTAATAAAAATGTGTTTCTCCAGGTTGATTTACGTTGTGACACTTTTGGAAGTTGTAAAAAACAACAACCAGTATATCTGTTAGTCTTTCAGTCCAGTAAGGTGGAAGGTTTTATTGCTGTAGAGAAAAGTAAAAATAAAATTAAAGTATTCAAGTATTTTTTCTCAACCTATTCATAGAATAAAAGTCTCTACAAACCACAGATGTGTTAGACTTGCATGTTATTTTTAACTGATGTGGTTCGTGGTGTGGTTGGCGTGTAGTCATGTTTCAGCAGAGGAGAAATCTTCACATCAATGTGACTGAACTGGAAAACCACAAAAGGTCCACAGGATGAGATCAGTGCAAAAATAGTCTAATTTATTTAAGACATCTGTGCACAAAAAGAGACGGTGCTCAAAAGAAAAAAAAAAGAGTAAAACAAGCAGCAAACATTTGATTCACAGATTCCTACCAGGCGTGATAAATCAATCAGCTGGTGCCACTGATAGAGGACTGATGATGAGTGAATGCTTTGTGGTACACTGGTGTGCAGGCGTCTCCTCTGCTGTCTCTTCTGGTGTGTCTCTTGTACAGATGCACCCAAGACAAAGATTTTGCTGTCCCAAGTAGGTGCCGTTTCACAGCTGCACGAAAACGTCGTTATGTTTAGGCACAAACATCACTTGGATTTGTTTTAGGAAAAGATCACGTTTCAGCTTAAAACCTCCGGTGTTGATGGCACCGACGCAGCAGGAAGCTCAGGAATAAAAAACAAATAGTTTAGTAGTTTGTTAGAGTTGAACAGTGTCTGCAGCTCAGCAGGTGTCTCTCTCTCCAGGTGTCTCTCTCTCCAGGTGTCTCTCTCCAGGTGTCTCTCTCTCGGTGTCTCCCTCTCCAGGTGTCTCTCTCTCCAGGTGTCTCTCTCTCCAGGTGTCTCTCTCCATGTGTC
>JAPZEB010000003.1:30286176-30299948 GCA_029783705.1 Chaetodon striatus | reverse complement strand
GTAAGAATTAGAAAGAGTTTGGATTTGTTGTGTTTCATGCTAAAATGTAAAATATCTTTAGATCTGCATCATTTTTCATGTTTTAATGTGTAGATTCCAAGCACAGTCTAAATTTAATTAAGTTTATGCTGCATAGTTGAGCCATTCTAAAACCAGACATCATTTGTGAGATGGGGACATTGTGTGCAGACATTGCAAAGTACCGGTGTCTTCCTGATTGCAGAAGTAACGTGTTATGTCAGAGCAGAACTTTTTCAAAGTGAAGCCACAGTTCTAATTTCTCCCTGTCTGTCTCTTTTCCACCTCCCTCAAATTTCTTCCCTCTCCCTCCCTCCCTCTCACACCACCTCCCTTGTTCTCTTTCCCCTTCCCTCCCTCAGCGTGCTCAGGTCTTTCAGTCCATCAGCAATGCCTGGTCCAGTAATGCCGATGGACGTGGCGATGAGATTCTACATCAGCCACTCTCCGCCACCTCTGAGAGGTTTCCTCAGCTCCTATGAGGAGCTCCAGAGGACCAAGAACCGGGTCAACCAGAGCACCACCCACAGCCACAACCAGCAGCTCTACAAGCCGCTGCGACCCTGCCTCAGCACCCAGCAGAAAGCAGTGGATGATGGCAGCTGTGTGGGCTGGAACAACAACAAGGCCGGCAAGAAGAGGGTGGTGTTCGCAGACACGAAGGGAATGTCACTCACTGCCATCCACGTCTTCTCCAAGTTTGACGATGAGCCATATCAAAACAAGAGCAGGGCGATTAGTGAGGAGCTGCAGTTTGACATGACAGACCTGGAAACAGCCACAATGGATCTAAAGATCAGTTCGGTTCGCAGCTTGGCGCTTGACTTTAAACAGCCCTCAGCCGACTACCTGGATTTCCGGAACCGCCTGATTCAGAATGCAGTCTGCTTGGAGAACTGCTCGCTGCAGGAACGCTCTCTGACCGGCACCATCAAGGTCCGGAACATGGGGTTTGAGAAGTCGGTGCAGCTGCGTGCCACCTTCGACTCATGGGTGACCTTCACTGATATCGACTGCACCTTCATGAACAACATCTACAGCTGTCAGGACACTGACACCTTCGCATTCGTCCTGGAGCTGCCACCTTACATCAAACCACAGAATCGTGTCGAGTTCTGCATCTGCTATAAAGCCCAGGGCCAGACCTTCTGGGACAATAACGATGGCAAGAACTACGTTCTCAAGCATGCTGGCTGGAACGGACAGGCCCTGAATATTACCACGCCCCAAACTTCTGTTGAGCAGAAGAAGCCTGCAGAGCACAAAAACGGGGGTGTGAAAGTGCTGGAGATGGAGTTCGATCAGTTTGGCAGCCCACGCATGTCCAGCGGACTCTTTCCCGGCTGGCAGAGCTGGGGTAAGATTGATAATTCCGTGCCTTACTGGTGAAAACCTTGAAATGTTTGCTAAAATTGCATCGAAATAAGATAATGGACACTGACGGGGCATTCAGTGCAAATCCAGCTGTGGGTTTGAGCTTAGACTGGCTCTCAGCCAGAGAGCAAACTGAAGCAAACAACCTCCGCTTTTATAGCAGAGGAAGTGTACAAACCAGACAGAAACCTAACTGTAAAGTGCTCAACTGACCTGCTTTTTGCTGTATGGGGGTCATTTTGGTCTGAAAGACCGAATGATCAGTGGTTGGAGGATGAGGGATAAATGGGAAAAATCTATCATGTTTCACATGTTCCTATTTTGTAAAATATTAATGTGCCTTCTCAGAGTGCCTGCCCACTAAAAAACAGACTATTTGTACAGCCCACAACAAATGTTAAGCCCCTTTTGAGGGCCTGATGTCATGGTCAAATATGCACTGATTGAGATGTCCCTCTCAATGTGATGTCTGTAAACTGAAGAAGTGGAAATGGAGCTGATTAAGTCCTTCATATTGAAGGGAAAGTGCGGGGAGTGCATGGCGACAAAATGCTTCTCTACTGAAAGAAACACAGCTGATTTATTTCTAATGAAAAATGCACACTAAACTTTTGCACCCTCAAATGAGCAAAAATAATTCAACTTGATTCAAAATGGCCTTAATTTTTAAATTTCTTTAAATTTTGAGTCATGCAGCCCTTTCTTTCCCTCCATGTAAATTGCACATCTCCGATGTAAAGTGTTTTGATGATGTAATATTGAGGTGAGTTTGTTGAGAAACCGAGCTGCTATCAAGAGATGTGTCACAGGAGAGACTCTGCACGTGATTGGTTGTCTCGAACAGGGAAGATGTTGGGAAATTTCGATGGTTACAGTATGTGGAAAAAATGGAATGATTGAAGACCAGATGTTTTTATTATTTGCTTGTTTTAACAAGTGCAATTCTGTGATGAGTGTACAGTATGTGTGGCTGGAATCAAGATTTTTCTTTTCTTGAAATAATCTATTTTTTCTCACTGTGAAGAAAGGTCTGTGCCCCAGCATTTTGTCTAACTTGAAGGTGTGTGTCATGTACTTCCCATTCAGAAATAAATTTCTATATTTGTGCTAAAATATTCATGACTCCTGACCCTTTTGTTATGAATGTTTTTGGTAGTTTTTGCACAGTATGCTTTCTGAATTAATTTTTAAAAAACAACTCATCAAGAAAAACACACTAGGTGCTGTAATGGACGTACTTAAATATTAAATAATATTTAAAAATATTCTTAATCCAACACCATAGTAATTTTGATACATTTAGAAATATTTTTATCAGCTATATACACAGTTTTTACTTAATTTCTTTACGTAGTTTTCTACAATACCTTTTCCAGTGTATGAATAACATCAATTAATCCATCAATCAATTTATTTGTTACATGAAACATAGACCACTATTTTGTTTAAATCCAATCATCACTTCCATCAATTTGTATATAAAAAATTAATAAATAAAAAATAATGGTAATGATTAGGTTTAGGATAAGCGACATCTAAAATAAATAAAAAATAAAATGTTAAAAATATACAGATAAAAATAAATAATAAAATGAAATAAATATAATTATATAGAAATAAAGAATTAACTCAGACATGAATAAAATCAGTTAGTCGTCCCAATATAATCAAAAATAGTAAAATGTAATCAAACTCCCAGTACAAAGTTCAAAACACAACAGGTCCTGTAAAACTGTGACTCTTACATAACAACAAATAAAAGTTATTCATGGTTCATGATGCTGTTAACGATTTAATTACACGAGCGATGTTTGTAAACATACTAGCAAAAATAAATAAAGTCCTGTGTTTACAAACATCAGTTACAGTTACATTAATAATTCATGCAGGTGAATACATAATCAGGGGGCGGGGCCTTTATTCACCTGAACAAAACCAGGCGTTTATCTGTGAAAGGCTGTTATAAGAGACAAGACCTGATTATTGATTGTTTGATTTACTGTCGCTCCTGCAAGTTTATTACCAAATGAAAACTCCCATCTGTTTCACATTAACAGCCTAACAGCTGTTAAGTGTAATGCATTACCTTCCCTTGAGTTTTTATTTTGGAACATGTGCAGGAAATAATGGTTTTAATAACTGCTTGATATTTAGTGCAATCAGAATGACTAAATCAATGATGAATGTGTTTACTGAAGTATTACAGTAGGTACCTGTGATTGTATTACCCCCTTTCTTTGTCCATAGACCTCAACTGAAGTTAATATTAATACCCTCTCATTACTAAAGTGAGATATATTTAATTACACTACAGTTAAAAAAAAAATGTAACTGTGCCTTTAAACACACAAATACAAACACTGGTCACAACAGTGTGACCAGTCATCATAGGGTCAGTTTACATTAACCTAAAAGATGCACTCATACATGCAAGAGCCACCGATACAGCCTCGAATAAATTCTGTATTGATGGTGAAGAAATTCCTAAAGTTACATCAACAAGATTTCTTGGAATTTTAATTGACAAGAAACTCACTTGGAAATATCACATCAGATATGTTCTCTAGCAAGTATTAGAGAAAATGTGTCCTTTGCTACATTACATTGGCGAGCACTGACCCCACATACCTCAATTTTTCTGCTGCAAAAACATTTTAATAGAATAGAAACTTGCTCCAAGACATGTACTGTAACCTCTTTTCTTGAAATGTAATGTACTGGCTTTTCTTCAAATATGTACTTTTATTTTCAAGGTGAAGTGTATGAACACTGACTCAGCAGAAAGATTTAATGATTTTCTTGTTATCTGTAATTCTCAGGTTAATTTTTATCCAACCAGACAAATCAATAACCTTTACCTACCAATGTATTGTACATCAAGAGCACAGTGGGAGAGAGTGGGGCACAACCTCAACAACACCACAACACATTTTAGTTTTGGTTAAATGTTATTAAAACTGTTTAAGATTAATTTTTTTTGTTTTATTAAATGCACATCACTGCTACAAACAGTTGGTTTTTTTTGTTTTTTTTCCAACAACTTACCTTTCTTCTACAGTCGCACTGAGAAGAGGTTAAAGTAATGAAGGGTTTATTGAGACAGGCGGAGGTTAGTTGTAACTCTTGCTGGAAAAGTCTGTATGTATCCATCTATCCATATACTATAAGTCTCCATCTACATCAGGTGAAGGATAGGTATCCATACAGGTATCCATCCATCTGTTAGTCTATCATCGATATTCAATGGCTGGACTGATAGATGTTCATAGATTGGCTAACCTAGATCCACATGTCAAAAATTAAAAAGTCCATGTTAGAGTTAACCCCACTGTGGGTTGTGCCCTGTGCTCGCCTGTTCACTGAGATACCCTGTAGCCCAACTGTGGAACATGAACTTGAACTTTTTATATGTCCTTGTCCCAAAACAAAAACTTGTAAGTGGGCTCATGACAACAATATCTGGTACTGTGTAAATCATCACTGTGCTGCATAGGACTGATTTATTTGATGTTCTGTATATTTCTCCTCAGTCATGTTAACAGTGTGGAAGACATGTCTCTTTAAATCTATGAGAGGTACCATGAATAGCCCCTTCTGGGTTTCTACCTCACCTGCACATGTAAACTGTTTTTATAATTTTTTTATAATTTTTTTTATATTTCTCTGTTTCTCTTTATATTTAAATGTGCAAATAAACTTAAACATGTCATTACAGGTTGCAAATATAAAAATCTGGATTTTTACATGCAAATTCATTCTGCACACACAATCAGTCTCATGCATTTATAGACCCTTATAGGGCCGATGTCACAATGATCTAAGTTTGTTATCTGGAGGTAAAATGTCATCTTGTTGTGTTATTGGGAGCCAGAATAAAATGAGTCCTCATTCAAAACATGAATTCTATCACATATCAGCCGCCACTGCCCATCAGCAAAAACAATGATGGTTAAATGTGATGAGACCAAAGGACTGGACGAAGGCCATCATCAAAAATGCTCACATGTGCAGTGCACACTTCATATCAGGTTAGGGGAAAAGTATTTCTTGTTGTAGGGATGTCCACCTCATCAGAAACTGGGGAGCTATTAAGAGGACGCGTGGATTTCTCTGGAAAGCTAACTTTTTAGCGCATTAGCTAACGTTAGCTTCCATAGAAAAACAAACAAGGGTGGTTCTCCTTTGTAAGATTGGCTTCCTGTGACATCATCCACTGAGTGAGAGCATACGGGTCGGCCAGTCTGGTCCCGTTGGTCAGTGTTTACTTATTCAAGTAACACTCGTGGTCCCGGAGAGTGACCTGACATGGTGTGTTGGTAAATTCAGTCTGAAGCTCTACACTAAAATGAGAGCCCTGCTGGTGGAAGAAACAGAGCGACATATTTCTTTATGAATTAAAGTTTTTGAATTGATGTCAATCACACATTCACTCCGCTCAGCGCTCTGCTGCTCCGTCTCCTCAGAACTTGCTAGCAAGCACTATCTGTTTTGCCTCCAGCTAAGCCCCGCCCAACGAAAAACATCATATATACAAATCTTTATGAGTCTATGAATTTCCCACAGTTTACAAGACCCTTAAACACATGATTAACCCTCAGCCAATCGGACATACAGACTCCAGACTCCACAGTTGAAACACACTTCAACTGTATGAAACTCCTCTGTCTCTTGTACATGTGGACTGAGGATGAAAGCAGAGGCCTTCTTTGCCTGCAGCAGTTTTTTTTTGCTTTCCTCAGACTCATTTCAATTGTCCATGCTGCTGTCCATGCATGATTCGTATTCAGCAGGAAGAATGCTCACTCCCTTTCTTTGGCATGCAAAAAGGAAAGACCGCAGGCTGGACCGGGATGACCCTCTAATGCCAGAAAATTCCTGTTTCATATGATAAAGTTTAACTCTTTAAATGCAGGCTTAACTTTGTTTTTCTGGGTATTTATCTTACATATGGCAAATCTTTACTCAAAGCACTTAACCCTACCATGACATAACATTGTCATGGGTCATAGTGGTATTTTAGGGGAGTTTATATATTTTCTTTTATTTTTATTTTTTATGTTGTTGCTCACCAAAGTTTTGAGCCTTGACTCTTGATGTTTCAAAAAAAATAAGTCATGTCTGATCTTTGGAACAAAATGATCCAATGAAAGCATACATTCTGTGTAAAGCATTTCATTATATAAAAGCTGGATAATCCCTACAGTGTACCTATATCCCAGTTTGATCTCCAGAGGTGAGTCTGACCTGATGGACCTCCAGTTTTCACTGTGGGGTTTATTATGGAAAATGGAAAAGCTGATTCCATGTCAGCTTCAAAAGACAGCTTTATCCTGAACTCAACCTGCCCCTCAGGCACCAGCTCATCCCCACCTGCCTGCTGATGGAACCACATTCCTTTAATACCTGTAATTTCCTGATGGATCACCGCCTCTTTTTCTGCAACCATCCATCTTTTTGTTTTTCATTCCCTCTGCATACGTATCCACAGCAGCATTCACTGTCTTTCTGTTTATTGCAGGGCCTACTCTCATTTCCGTCTCTGTGCTTGTTGTTCCTGTTTACATTCCTTTCTCCTTTCGGTGAATTCAGAAGGTATGACAGTAAAGAATGAAGGAAATACCAAGTTATTTTACCAAAGGTGTGACTACACTTTACTGTTACCTGCATGAATGCAGACTCTGTAGGCAGCAGTACAAGATTCTGATACTTAGGTGTTTTGGTTTCTGTTTGTAGATCTAGCAGTGTTGACCAATCATGTTTGAGAGAGCTTTGGTTGTCTGCAGGTAAACAGTCCATGTGGAGAGCAAACAAGGTCGAAAGCATGCAATCTCAGAACCCATGACTTATTCTCTGATGATGATTTTTCTAACTTAGCTACATTCAAATACAGATATCTGTCTTTAGGGTTAGGTTTAGTTCGTCAGAATGTTTTCTGGGTCTGTCTAAAGTCACTATTCAAACTGTAAACAATGGCCGGCACACAGAAAAGGAAGTCTCGGCCCGGATATGTGCTGGCTACACTGGATCTCTTGAAATATTGGCTGTTGTCCATAAAGCCTTTATTACTGTCAGATGTTAGCCAGTGGGTTCTGAGATTGCTGTGCAGCTGATGGTAAAACAATAGTTTAGACCAGTCTGACTGAGTTTTAATAGCCACAACATCAGGGGAAGTATCACTGCCACTGATGAGAAACCACGTCAACCAATTCCGGTGCTACTTCTATTTTTTACCTGAAGCATTGGTGTTGCGACGCAAGTCAAGGACAAGTTCACATTTATTTATCAGGTTTCATTGCCAGGCAGAAATGTGCAGCTGCAATCACGTGTCGCTCAGTCTTAAGCTGGTCAAACATTAATGTAGGCTGGGCTGCCTCCGCAGAGCGACTGGACCAGAATGATGCAATGAGGATGCAAAGACAGAATCCTCCCATGCTGTGATAGTGAGGTCACAAAAACATATCCAAGTCAGTGAGATTTAAACAGGCTACTTAAAGTCATGTAAGGAAGCTGTCATTCTTACTAAAATGTGCTGCTCTTTTAAAGCTGTGAATGGCATTTTTTATATATCAAACTGACCAATAGCACAATGAGGATGGTTAAAAAACATACATTAGGAACCACCAACCACACACAAACCAACACATTTTCACTCCAACCCTGTCCCATCTCGACGTGGACTTTCCACGTCGAGATATGATGTGCAATGTACCCTGGGTGCAGTGGTTGTTGACATTCTCAGATGCAAGTTCTGTCTGTTACATGTATTGTCTGTTTTCAAAATACACTTCCATTTTCACAGGAAATGAACAGTTTGCATACAGTCTTTTTCAAAATAAAAACTACATCAGTACAATATCAAATATTGATGTTTTCTTCCGTAATCAGTGAATGCACACGGTTACGATTCGCAAACACTTGGGCTTTATAAAAAGAACAGGGTTTGGCTTTACAATATTGGAAGTGAAGGAGGGAAGAGGAAGAAGGAACGAAGGGGAAGAAGGAAGAGAACACAGGCCTTCCAAATGAAAGTCAGTGGGTGCTGGACCCATCCACGACCCCTACCACCTGCCCTACTTGCACTTTCGCCGCCTTGACTTTCATTGCTGTTCCACCATGTTTTCCCCTGGAGCTGTCAGACAATGACGACGACCGGCAGTATATCAGGTGAACGTGAAAGGATGGCTTTTTGCAACAGTACCTGACGCCGGGAGTCACTGACCAAGCACCAGATTACAATGACTTAAGCGTAAGACGAGGTTTCAAAAACAGATTCCCCACAAAAAGCTTTCCAGAACAAAAAAAATGAAATGAATGCAAAGCAAAAAGGTGAAAAATGTTGTGTTGTAAAAGGCTGCAGTAAAGGCTATGGTTCAGTTCTAATTACAGATTTGACTGTGTTTATTGGACAAGACTCAGAGAGGATTTATGGACAGAAAAACAGACTTGTGACGTCTTGCAGTGCTGGGTCAGTGACTGTAAAAGTGGAATCTACAGTATGTGCTTGTATACTGAGTGCCTGTATGAGAGAGAAAAACTGAAAAATGAAGAAAAATGTGATTTAAAATATGTCAAGAGGACTGAAAAGGAGAGGAAATCCAGTGCTGATTATAACTGATCTGCTTAGATAAGGCCAGCTAGAAATTTCCTACTAAGAGGTGACGAACATGTCTGCATGGTTTCCTGGAAAAATGTTGATAAACTGTTTGTTTATATATGTTTTATACCATTTAAGGACACTAAAACCTTCACCAGTCATTGGTTAGAATGAATACAACACAGCTCATTTACTGTAGTTTGAGTCCTCCAAACAAGTGACTTGTGATACTACTGGGAAAACAGTCTGTTTTTAAAGTGCTGCATAGTGTTGCACTCCCTCAGGGAGTCTTACTGGGGTACTGCTCGATTACAGGGACCAGAGTCGCTGCTATGAGCCATCCGGTAAAAGTGAGAAAGTGTAGAGCTGTGTCCACATTCTCGGCGTAAAGTCAAACATGTTCTCAGCGGTTCTTGGCCTCTGCCAGGGTTGTCCCTTGTCACAGATCCTGTTTGTGATATCTATGGACAGGATCTCGAGGGGCAGGAAGGAGTCTTGTTGGGAGCCTCATAATTACGTTTCTGCTTTTGGCAGAAGTTTGGGTGAGGAGCACAGACATCAGGAGGGAGTTCAGACTAGAGTTGCTGCTCCTTCCCGTTGAAAGGGGTCAGTTGAGGTGATTCAAGCATCTGATCAGGATGCGTCGTGGGCACCTCCGGTTGGAGGTGTTCTGGGCACGTTCCACTGGGAGGAGGCACTGGGGTGGACCCAGGACACGCTGGAAAGCGTTGCTGGGGAAAGGGACATCTGGGATGCTTTGCTTGGCCGGCTGCCCCCGCGACCCGGCCCTGGATAAGCAGATGAGAATAGATGGATGGATGGATGGATGCAGAGTGCTGAATGAAACATCACTGATCTTCAAACATACCAAGTTTACTGAGGTGCATACCACAAAAAAAATCCAGTCCAGGCTTTGTATTAAAAGTTAGTGGTAACTAAATGGAAGCCTATAAGATGTCTGACTTAGATAGGTTGTAAATGGAAGCCCATCGCCTGTTGGCAGGATAAAGCCTTTAACAAACCTCCTTTATTGCTTCAGTTATTAGTATTGATGCAGTATCTGGTTTGTTTGTTGGTATTTGTCCATGTTATGACAGCAGTGAAGCCTGAGGCAGTGACACAACCCACAGGGAAACAATGGTCTCAACGTGGGCACTTTTGCTGCTGCAGAGTTTTTTCAGTTCTTTATACGACCATATATATATATAGTAATGGTAACGTCTCAAATCGTCCTCGCCACGTTACTAACGTTTTAGTGTGTGGCATCAGTGTCCTTTCTTTCCCTGTCTGTGTTTGAGCGGTGAGCTTGCTGTATTTCTCGAACTCCCTGAGCTCTTTCAGTCTATTAAATACATGAAAAAAATATCTCTGTTAAAGGCCACAATCATACAAACACATGCAAACAGCAGGCACTAACATACTTTTCAGTCTCTCTGGCCAAATCGGCCACGCGGCCCACACGGTTACTGCTCACTGCTGTGGGTGAGTGCTTTGTGCTAATGTTAGCAGCTGTTAGCTGCTGAATGAAAGTCTGTCGCCGTAGAGCGGCACTTGTTCCTTGGCTCAGGGTGTGTGTGCTGTGCCTATGTAAACTATTGGTGCGGCTGTGGTTTGCTGTGGCATGTCAAAATATCCCTGAGCAAGATGCTGAACCCCAAATTGCTCCCGAGGGCTCTTCCATCAGTGTATGACTGTAATAAAAACTTAGTATCAGGTGGTACCTTGTATGCCTCCTCCACCAGTGTATGGATGTGTGTGTGTGAATGGGTGAATGTGACTCGTAGCTTAAAAAGCACTTTGAATGGTCAGAAGACTGGAAAGGTGGTATACAAGTGCATGTTCATGCTACTGGTTTAGCTGCTAACAAGAGTCTGTTGCTTCACAGCGGCTCATTCTTTGGCTCAGGGTCTTCAGCGGACACTCCCTCAGTGTTTCACAGTTGTCATTGCTTATTTTCAGAATTTTTTAAGCCTAATTTTATTTACTTTGATATTTTTTATAGTTCACATTTGGCCGGGAGGTTAGTAACACATTTTTTTGTGGTGTGAGAAACTCAAAACACATATTTATTTCTGCTTCACCCAGAGTATAATAGCTGCCCTTCATGCAGCTGAATGAGCAGTTTGACAGGTGAGAATGAAACATAATTGGTGTTTTGTTGAGGTACACAGGGAACAGACAAGCCTCAGCAGAGGCACAGCATGCAGGCTGGCATGAAACTGAATCAAACAGATGGATGATCTCTCCCCATAAAAACAAATAAAAACTTTGTGCTACGTGTATGACGAGGAAAAGAAAACTAGGTTACCAGGTGGGTCTTGATGTGGACCTGCCCCTGTTTGTTTTGGCAGGAGGAACACAATAAGCTTCACATTTGTGCTAAATATTGAAGTGCTTTTTGTTTGTGTCTTTGACATCAGAAGGTCACACAGAAGAACTAACCGTTTATGTCCCTGCGTGTGTGTGTATGAAGTGAGTGCATGCATGTTGTCTGAGCTGAAAAGTCAAAGATCACATCTGACAGCTCTTCCTCTGGCACGTGACCAGACAGATAAGCAACCAGTTGGTCAAGTCTTGTTATTTCAGTGTGTGTTTGTGTGTTCAGGTGTGTTGGATCAGATTTACAGATCGTCTGCAAGGGGTCCTCCCCCAGGTACTTTACTGGGAGTACTTTCTAAAAATGAAATTAAAGATTTCACAATGTGGTTACGTGATTGTCCTGACTAACAGCAGTGTTTTTCTGTAAAGACAGCTGTGCTGTGTCATTTCTGAAAAAAAAAAAAAATCAATGTTCTGATGTCTGTGCAGCACAAAAAACTCTGTTAACTTCCACTGTATTGGGATTAAATAAAAAATCTAATGGAAAACAAGATGGAAAGCCTGCCAAAGTGCAGCTGGAAACCAGGGGAAGGAATCCATTAATGAATTGCAATTTGTATTTCTCTCTGAGACGCTGACCTGCAGCTTCGGTGCATCATCAGTCCAGTTGACAGAAGAAAATGCTGGTATTGTATGTCAAATTGCAGATTCGTTACGTTTGCATGTTTCAAATGGATCATATCAACATATCTATGGCGACCTTGTATGTGATCTGACTTCATCAAAGGGGGGTGGAGGAGATGGTGGATAGTGGGACACCTACCAAGCTGCACTGTTCAAGACCAACAAACAGAATCACTGATTATGATTCAGTGAGTTTTGATGTGTTTTCAGCAGCTCTTTTAGCCATCAAATGTGGGTCTTTAGTAGCGACCCGCAGCTGTTTTTCCAGTAAATGTGGACTGGGTCCACCCCAGTAAAATGTGAAGTTTCACAGTAGCTGCTACATAATAATGTGCAAATGTGACGTATTTGTGATTTGCAGACATAAACAATGCCAACTTAATTTATTTATTTGTGAGGTTTGGGATAAAATATTGCATTCCTTTGTCGAAACAAGCTGAAGTTTGCTGTACATGACACCGTTTTTCCACTTGCACGGCTATATTTTCTTTTTTCGTCTTCAAGTTTAAATAATTGTCAGTTTTATTTATTTATTCAGCCCGTCAAACTGGGAGGTCTGAATTTTTTTCAGTTTGGCTGAAGACTATTGCTTGATTTTTAATTTTATTTTAATTTAATTTAATTTTATTTTATTTTATTTTATTTTATTTTAATTTGAATTTATTTTATTATTTATTATATTTTTATTTTATTTTTTTATTTTATGTATTTATTTATTTATTTATTCATTTATTTTAACTTCGGATACAATCCTCAAGACAGCGGGATAAAAACACCTACAGATTAAGCGGTAAACAATCAAAGGAAGGAAGGGGAGGAAACATTTCAATGGTTGACACAGTAACAATGTGTTTGTGGTTCTTGCTGTTTGAAAGCAGTGTTATTATTATCATCACTGTTTGACCCAGGGTGAGTTAGACAGCGATAAACTCTGCACACACGTGTATGACCTTAAACACAACTCAACATGCTTTACTGTGCATGTGAACACACACCCAGTCAGCCACACAAAAGCACAGATGAATGACTGCACAAACAATATAATTACAGCAATGAACAAATGAGAAATAATTTTACCTACTTTGCTTATTAATGGTAACATGCATGACTTTATTCAGAGCGACAGAGGGCGAGGCTCTGATTGTTTTTCTCGTCAGCTGCTGTGTGCAACTTCCCGATTTTCAGCGGGAAAATTGCTTTGTTATTGCCTTCCAAACAAGTATAAGTTACATAAGAATATTACAATTATTGATTTTTTTTCCTTGGACCTTTATGATCCTAACAATTCACACAACTCTCTCTGAGACGTTGCTTGTTGTTTTCAAAATAAAAGCTGCAAAAGCTTATCAGGGCTGAGCTATTTTTAGAAAACAAACCTATTTGTTAAAAAGGAAATGTTGCATACAAAGAAAATAAGTGGACAGAGGTAGAGTTTTAAATGTAAAGAAACTCCAAAACTCCAAAAATAACTTCACTTACCCCCCCAAAAATGAAGCAACACTTTCTGTAGCATGGATCCTAACATTTCAGGTTTTTGTAAGTAACCACAAATGTAATAGAGAATACGTATTACACAATCAAGAAGTGCACACGAGCTACATGAGAGCTTCCCTTTCCTGCATACTGAGATGAAACATAAAAAATATGGATTTGTCCAGGAGTCAGTTCAGCATCAGATGTATTTAGAATTTCATAGATGATTTTTTAAAGGCTCACAGCATTAGTACAAACGTTCTGTTCTGCCGTGAGAAGGAGGAGTGTGACGGTGGTTAACCAGGATGGA
>JAPZEB010000003.1:30255303-30265840 GCA_029783705.1 Chaetodon striatus | reverse complement strand
TTGGTCTCTAGTGATTCGTTATGGAAATCAAAAGAAATCTGTCATAGTGGACCTGATGTCAGACTAAATATGGGATATTTAGTCTGACATCATTTATAGGAATATGGTAACATATTCCTATACAACGGTTATTATCTTAAGAAAAATGCAATGCACAACAATTCTTATGATACCCTGTGAATTTGCGCCCCTTGATTGATGTTGCATCCTTAGCATATGGTTTAATAATTAACGTAAAGTTATGGAGTTTAGGTTTAGGCAATAAAAGATACTGTTGTAGGGTTAAAGAAAAGAAACATGGTGAGGATGTGCCTTAAAATGCCTCAAAGTTAACTCAAAATTCACACGGATCCAAACACACAACATCTTTTTGAGACCCATCCACCACCCCGACCTGGCTTATTACAAGCGCTCAAGTCCGCTTTGTTGTTCACTGCTATCAGCGCATTGTACGAATTTAGGTGCATTGCTTTACATGGGAAAACATATGAGAAATTTTGCGAAAAGCCTGAACAAGTTGACTGTTCTGTCCAATAGACATTGGCATTCAGCTTGTGATGCTCAAAGAGCCAAAAATATACATGTGAAAAACTCAACAGTGATGTCTCTTTCGACAAATCATGACCTGGTTACTCAAGATAAAACACAGACCTGCGTGTGAGCAGTTTCATGTGGGACCTATTTTCTTTCCAGCGCACCACACCCACCAATGATTCACCGTGCAGAAGGAAGCGTGCATCTATTCATAGATGAGGAGCTTGTGCTCATGGCGGAGTCAGCTGTAAACTTTAATGTCACCCTTCTGGGCTGAGCTGTAACGTTAGCTGACTTAGTGGTGCTGGGTGAGCTAGCAGTAAATGTTCATACATGTATGCTACATGAAACTACACACAACAAAGTCTGTGGATTATCTTGAGTAACTGGGTTATGATTTCTGGAAAGAGACATTGCAAAGTATTTCGTTGGTGCTTTGAGCACCACAAGCCGAGTGCCACCTAGTTCCATTATCTCAGAGGGAGAGGACAGACATCTCAACGGCCGATACCTTCAGCACTTGGCAACTCACACCAAAACAATCTAGATTGATACATAGCCTTACAGATTACAGGAAAAGTATGAACATTTATATTTTAAATCCATGTAAATATATCAGCTGTGCCCAAAGGTTTGCATCAAGGACAGTGGACGTTTAAAAATCCTGTTTCCCTCTCTTCTGTTTCAGACTAATTTTCTGCAGAGGAATATGTCAGAGGTTAGAGGTGACTGTAATCCAGACAGGCCCCAGCTCATGTTCCTCACTGTGAGTTTGAACTTCTAGAAGATATAAAGTTTCCTAATGTAAAATGAACCACTACAGCCATTTGTACAGAGACATGTTGGTATTTTAAACGTCGAGGAGATAAAAGTGCAGCTGGTGCTGCATATAGCTGTGAGTCCTACTGTTTATTGCATTGTGCAGCATTTCACTCTTAATTTAATGTTTGCATTCCAGTCCGATCAACCAGCAGGACGCAGGTTCATGCAGGTATGAAGGTGGTCTGTGTGCCAGTGAGCATGTTAGTTACGGCTAAAGTCAAGAAACGTGCTTACTGCCGTGACTCTAAGTGTGGACTCACCCTTCCTGTTCTGCTTGGTGACGGGGATTTTGTCTCCTCCGGGCTTCAGGTTATGGGATTTAACCACGCCCATCTCCTCCTGGAACACCTGGAACACACACACAGACACAAAGCATGTCACATAGGTGATAAACGACCTCAAAAAGCTGTATTATCTCACCAAATACTTTCCAACACAGAACAACTTGTCAAATTTACACTTTGTTTTTGTGGGATTATAAATGTAGGATTAAATTTCGTATCCTATTCTACTAATAATACTGTAGGGTTAAACAAACAAGCTTTACAAACTGGCTTTATATTATGCGTAAAGACAGCTGTGGTATCAGTAAGGGAGTAAGAATATTCCCCAGAATGTGTGTCAACATCTCCTGTGTGTGGTGTGGTGTATAAACACAGCTTGGGGCTATGGTTGGAATTAGGTTTAGGTTAGGAGGCTATAGGGATAAAATTATGTCAGTGGGGCTTTTGCAAGCACAGCAGGACAAACTTATATGTGTGCAAAAAATAGAGAGGTATAAATACAGTCAGCGAGACACAAATGGATGTACAAACACACAGAATAAACTGGGGAGACACAGTGAGAGTGAGAGCCAGTGTACTGCAGGTCAGTGGGTTTATCTGTGTCACAGTGGTGCGACTGTGACCAGCCTATAGCCCACAGTCAGCTCGCACTGTGGGTTAAAATAACACCTCCGCTCAGCTCTTACATAATGTTTCTTCTCACATATGTTCTGCCTTCATATATAACCTCAGCGGCACCGTAAAGTGTTCCATTGTATCTGGTTACTACGCGCAGCGGCAGAGAACAGTCTGGTCTGACAGGCCTCTTTATAACATGCTGATGTCATGTAATGTAAAACGCTGTATGAGCGGCGTGGTGATGTTTCAGACGATTGCTGTGGACCACAATGGCTGAAATATGGGGCTGCTTTTATGACATGTAAACCAATATGCAACTCTCTTGTGTTGTTTGCAGTAAATGTATTTAAAACTAGAGAGCACAGACCTCCGCCATGGCGGAATGCACCCACTTTGCAATGTTAAAGATCCAGTGTGTAAGATTTAGCGATGAGGACTGCAGATTGCTACGAGCTGAAACTTCTCCAAGTTAGAATTCCTTCAGCGTTCATTGTTCAGGAGGTTTTTACCAGGAGCCTAATTATCCACAGAGGTCTCTTCCTCTCCAAAACAAACTGAGCTAGCAATTTAAACCACTCATAACACTAAATAAAGCAGTTTCATGTTACAATTCAGTGTTTCTCTGACACTGTATGGCATGTCAGAGAAGGGGCTGCTAACCTAGCACCTGCTAATGTGTGCTAACCTTATTCTCTGATAACTTAAGATCCAGATGTTCAGGAGGTTTTAATTGGGAGTCAAATCATCCGCAGAGGTAGCTTCCTCTCCAAGTGAAACAGACCAGATGATTTCAACCAGTAAAAACACTGAATAAAGAACTTTTAAGTTAAAAAAAAATGGTGTTTTTCTGCAGCTGCTCATTGCTGAGGGGTTGCTAACTGTGAGCAATACTAAAAAAGTGAATGGTCCTAGTTCCTGGAATGGATAAAAGAAGGTTGCTGGCTACCTTAAATTATGTGTCAATTCCTGGATTATCTTGTAAATTATTAATATTCCTTTGGTCCATAAGATTTTTATGAATATATTTGCTGAAACTGTCTCTTTATCGTGACAGTCACACGTGAGACAGATAAAGTGTGAAAAAATCTGGTTCCTCTGGCTCCTCATAGTGCTTCTAATGGCATAACGGCCTGAATGGAAACATCTAATCACGTTCAGAAGAAGTGTCTAACGAAATGTCAATCGCTGCTTGTGCTCATGTGCTGCCAACAGTGGACGTGGCAAAGACAAGTAAACAGAAGAACAGTGACAGAAAGCTTTTGCTTTCACACCTCCAGGCTCTGATCAAGGTGAGGTGGATAATTTGCATTTGCAAATGCCATTAGGAGAACGAGGAGGAGCCAGATGAACTCTCTTTTTTTTTGCAGATTACTGCTATGAGGATGATTTTTATTTGTAGGCCAAATTGGAAGTTAACCCTAGTTCACTCGACAAAAAGCCAACAGGATGTTTCCATTGTTGGCAACCATCTTTTTTAAGTGACATTAAGGCTTCAAAATAACAAGTGGGGTGTTTGTGAAAGTCTCTTAAGCTTGTGTTAACCAGGCATGTAACCAAAAACCCATTCAATAAACCCACTGACCTCGAGAAGAGGGAACTGGGAGTGAACTCGTGCCTGCAGCACTCTATTGTGAAACACTGTATAGTGACAAGTTCAGCAAATATGACAAAAAAATCCATTCCATCCATTTTCATCCGCTTATCCGCTCAATAAATAAATAAATATATTAAAAAAATATAATTAATAAATACATTTTTAATTCTTATAAAAGCTGCCCACTGAAGCTTTAATGAAAGTGAAAAATTATTTTATTTTGAATCAACCCAATGACTTGGATCCATTTCAAGCTTTTATTGGATCCTCCTTGGACCATGTCACAACCTTCCACTAGGTGTAATGAAAATCTGGCCAATAGTTTTTCAGAAAAGCTGTTGACAAACAAACAAACAAACAAACTGAACTGAAAACGCAACCTTCTTGGTGATAAACTGATACTCAGGTCTGTGGGAAGATGCTTCAAAAATAACAGCACACACAGATAATAATCATGTGTATTTAGTTCCAGGAAGGTCAAGTTGAGCAGTTGGTGAACATTCCTGTGTTTCACTGATAATCAGCAGAGATATCTAACCAGGAAGATCACCATGTTTGGAGCACTTTTGGCCATGAATCAGTCTGCAGTGCTTCTTTTAAGGAAATGATGTGGTATCCTCCCCTCATCAAGGCACATATAATGGCTCATTAAAGTTTGAGTTCAGTTTACGTGCAGGAAAAGAGCTGGTCAAACTTAGTTTCAAACACCAAGCACCTGCAGTCAGTAGGTCAAAGCTATCATTATCAGAGACTCTTCATTCATTAACGCCAGAAGAAAACACGTATAAAGCTGAGTTTCCATTTAGTTAACATTTGTTGGTCATCTATTTTCCATAAAGGAAAATAATCAGGGTTGGGTAATGTTTGAACATTTCAACTGCAGTGAGTGTGTGTTTTTTTTTTTTTTTTACACATTTATATGAGAACTATTGCCCTTTTTTTCCCCCTCAAATGTCTTTTTACAACAGAGGCTAAATACTCAAATGTTAATTGTTATCTAAACACAAGCAGCCATGCTGCTCTTTAATTAAATAAAATACAGTCTAAAATTGGCAAAATTATGATTAAAATCAGGAACCATCCAGTGAATACAACAGAGTATTGGGGCCAGGCACAAAGAAAAAAATGAGAGGGGAAAGATTTGTTTTTTAACTATTTATTTTATTTATGTTTAATTTTATTTAATTTTGTCTATTTTGTTTATTTATTGTTAATTTTATTTTTTATTTAATGAATTTTTCTATTTTCTATTTTATTTAATGTGTTTAACTATTTTATTTTACTATTTTATTTTTTATTTTATTTTATTTTTAATTAATTTTGTGCAGTGAGAGAATTAAGTCTAAATGTCAACATTAGCTTTCATTATTACGGCAATACATATGAAAAATAAATCAGAGGAGGAAGGTTTTTTTGTGTTTCAAAAATAAAGTTAAAATGTCGAGAATAAACTTGAAATTTAAGATTAAAGCTGGTATACTGCAACCCCAATCCCAAGCCACACGGATGGACTGGAGGAGTTGCCTTTATTGTTAATATTTTGACTTTATTCTTGAAATGCAAAAAAATGAAAATATCTTTCTCCCCTGATTTATTTTTTTCTAATGACTGGCACTTAATGCAAAATACAACAAAAAAATCTTTAATTTTTTTTTGCCTTGTGCCTGCCCCTAATGCTCCTCCATAACTCAAAGATTAAATCAGCAAAGTTAATAATCTGACCAGACATTTTTTTTCCATCTAAAAAGTATTTTGACAGCCCACTAAAAATCTGTTTATTTTTATTATTTGGTCAAAATATATATAATAATTGGAACTGTCCATGCCTACTGAAACCCCACATTTTTTTTATTAAATAAATCTGCAGTGTGACATCAGTAAGACTTTTATAGATCGCCCTCCGGTCTCGAATTAACGTTATTAAAATCGCACGGCAGTGACAGCAGTCACAGCTGTCTGTCAGCACCGTCAGACCTGCCGAGACACTATAGTCAGGACATCTGTAATGTGTGTGTGTGTGTGTGTGTGTGCGCCCTGACTTCTAACAGATGCCCTTGAAGAGTTTCATATGTACTCAGGTCTTTGTCACATCATTAACAACAGTGATCATAAAATAAAAATAAAAACGTAGCAACTGAGTAATATTTTGCAAACTGAAAACTTGACGAGATGACAACAAAAAAAGAGTCAATACCTTCTTAGCTTTCTTCATGGAAGTGCAGTTTTTGGCTATTTTTGCAGGCTACTTCTATGCATTAAAATTGACATAACATATAACATTTCCTCTGCTGCTGCTCGATTCAACAAAGCTGTGCATCATGAAGCTTTCTACCCAGGCTGTAAGTGTGTCTTAATACCTGGAAGGTGAGGTAGAAGTCCTCCTCTACGTTTCCCTCGTAGCTCAGCAGCTCTCCCAAACCATGAGCCAGCTCCTGCAGACAGACACAAGAGTTCCGCATCAGGAAACATCTTTTGGAACAGCAAACGTACAGTAATGAGACAAACAGCTTACTGGTTCAGCCCCAAATCAACTGAGAGCATTAGACTCAGACAATTGATCCCTCTGAAGAGGAGAGAAGCACGCCATGTTTTCAGCCTGCAGTCTCTGTCTTTTTACAACAAAGATATGTAATGAGGAAAACAGCTTTCAGACCAATGAAGAGCTGACAAGATTTTGGTGGCGATTAACTTTCTCGACTCCCACTTCATGCTCTTCAGACAAAATATCAAGTCAAGAAGATCAGTGACAAGTGCTGCAGTATGGCCTGAGCTCTGGCCTCCAATAGGTAACACTTGGTTAAATCACTATTTCAGGTTGAAAAAGCTCCACATGGTTTTACAGATTCATTTATTTGTTGAACAACGTTTGAATATTTTGCTTGTCCGTAGTCACCACTGTTTCGAAGCCGACACCAGCTGCAGAGCTCATATCTAATATCCTGTCGTTATGCAACTACGGGGCCCCGTTTTAGCTTCACACTGTGTGTGTATCACTGTGTGTGTCTGTGCGCTCGTTTCCTGGTGAGATCCAGAGTTTCGACCTTCACAGCGAGGAAGGTTTTGGATGTGACACACCTTGAGGATCGGGTAACTTTCAGCGAATGGCAAGAGAAAGTTCAGGATCTTTCCCTGCACAATACAGGTGGATCATTTCATCTGTGACACAGTGTCTCTGTTGCAAAGTGAGGACAAAGAGTGGGCTCATTATTCTTGCTAAGCTGCAGACTAAAACTGTCGGCCCCCTGCAGCAGGTGTGTATAGGTCAACGCCTTGCTCAGAAAAAAAATCTCAGTCTTTGTCAACAGCTGCACGAAGAACATGGTCAGAAAACTTACTCAAAGTTTTGCATATTGCACCCTGGTCTGTACTCCAGTTGTTTGGTTGAGATAAATATCCTTTTACTTTGCTGTACATTCAAATAAAAAATGTTAAAAACCAACTGCTCAAAATGAGTTTTTGTTCTGCAATTGTTTTCGTCAAGCTGCATATCTCCTTACTGCATCCAAAAACAACACTAAGGGGAAGCTATCCTGTTCATGTAATCCAAAACGTGCTCACACACTTCTTGTTCAGATGCATGTTTTGCTTTACTGTCAGACCACAATGCAAAGAAACTCCGCTCGTGTCTGGTTGAAACATGCATCATGTGAGCACATGAGTGTGTTTGCAAATGTGTATGTGTATGTGTGTGCAAGGCTGAAACATTTTAAGGGGTGTGTGTGTGAGAGACACAGAGACGGAAACAGAAGGAAGTGAGTCGTAGTGGTTGAATAAGATTCACATCTGGGAACACTCAACAAGTGAAACTAAACTTTCTAACTCTTTGTTACATCATTATATATGACCTTTGCATAAACAAATACTCTGAGCTATTATTTAGACAGTGAGTGTGCATGGCTAGAGGTGAGTACACTGACTGTAGTACAGTATATGTAATAGTACTATTGAAAAATATAATAATATATTAATAACTATGCATAAAGCATGGTGACAGTTGGAGCAGGAGACAAGTTGAATGTCAGGGTTTAACTAAAAGTTCACACAGCTGAATATATTCCCTGCTGGCTGCTGATCTTCACTCTGACAGCAACACATGAAGTTAAATTTAGACTCCACAAAGACGATGCTTAGAGGGATTAGCAGGCTGAGGGCGAACAAAGAGAGGTGAAAAGTTTAACACTAGTACCCTCTAGTGACAAAACAGGGAAATGCAAGTGTGAACATGCCAGAGGGAGATTTAAAAAATGAGCTTTTTAGTATAACATAACAGTCTTTAACAAAGCTCAGACTGAATATGCTGTTTCTCTAGAGCCAGAGTGAGTGTGTATGTGCAGGCAAATATGCTGTGGGTGAGTTTTGGTTTTCCTTTTCTAGTTTTAAGGATATAAATGCATTTACGAACAAAACATCAACACTGATGCGGTTTTGCTGCAAAGTCACTTCCTTTTTTTTTTTTGCTTTCACTAAATTATGATGTATATATTGATTGCACAATCTGCCACACACTGCAAACATCTTTGCAGTGTGTGGCTACCTCAAGGTTCACTGTGTGTGTATTAAGATGTACCAAGTGGTACTGCATGACTGAATCCTGATTGGCAGGACAGCTCAGATAGATAGTAAATGTGGGAGAGAGGCAGGGGATGACAGGCAGCAGGGGGCTGCAGGCTGGAGTTGAACCCTGGCCGCTGCAGAGGATTCAACCTATATGTAGACATACACACTCTACCAGGTGAGCTGGAGGCCCTTAGTCTTACTTTAAGGTTGTAGCTCATCAGACGGTCATTTTTGTGCACAGTCTAGGATTCAAAACACAGACAAACATTATCCAGCTGAGGCACATACCGGCATGATCTGCTGCAGGTCGTCCAGGGTGGCGTTTGCCATGCCGATAAGGGCATTTTGGTCACATGGTACAGTAGGTGGAGTGAGGAGCTTCCTGCAACAGTGGACACACAGCATGGTTAACAGCAACACTTGTGATCTAAGTGGATGTCTAGAAAACCTGAGCTGATGCTTGTCCTACTCCATCAGTCCTGACAGAAAACACTGTCAAGGTATGACGGATGAAAACACACACACACACACACACACGTACACACCTACCTGTAACAGTAGAGGGGGAAGTGGATGTCCAGAGCGATGCTGTTGTAAACTGCTAAGCCCATCAGCTGATGGCACAGCAGGTTAAGGAGGATGTAACTATTGACAGAGCAAACACACATCAATACACACACTGTAAATCTCTATTTCCACCATAAACGTACCAGGCCAATGATACATCATGTTCTTTACTTTGTTTGCATTTACTGTACCGTTAAGTATCTGTGTCAACACATTACCTTAAATATACAGTGAGTGTCTGCAGGTAGACATCACAAAATTATTACCGCCTGACCTTTCAGATGTTAGTGTAATTATAGTAAACAAACAAAACAATCACCGGGAGTCTTTGGCGGCCTCCAGCAGCCTCATAAACTCACCTACATTTCATGAGCTCAGGTTTTACTACAAGTCTGTTTTATAATGTCACATAGACAGCAGCCTGACTCATGCGACCATCACTTCCCTCTACATCAGGCTGTTCTTGTGCACCCTCTGTTTTCCTACTAAAAGTAATGCACCAAAATGTGTAAATATCTCACATAATGATGAGTCAGCAATTCATGCTTAACCGCAAGTGACTCGTGATTTTTTTTTAATTTCCAGCTTAACACTTTTATTTTATAATGCTATTTCCTGAAAAACAGTGGGTGTTTAAGGGACATTGTGGAAGCACAGCGCCAACCCTACTGGTTCCCCCACTGGTCAACACCATGAGGTCTGTTGTCATTGTTGCCATTGGTTACTGCAGTTTATGGAGTTAGCACTGTTAGCTGCTAGCCACCAGCTCAGCCACTTCATTTTAAGAACTGTGTCCAGACAACCTGCTCTGAATTTCACAGAGAGGATCCTCTCCTGATATTAATAACGCAGAAACCTGATTCAGATGTTCAAAAACCTGATGGAAGAAGTTGTCAGTGAGATTGTACAAAGACTGAGAGCTGGAGGAACAGAAGCTAACACAGGTTCTCTATAAAAACATGGAGCTGAAAATCCAACACAGATGAACAATTGAAATTCATGACATTGATAACAGACAGACAGAAAACAGCTGGAGTGAGGACACGTCTTCTTCTGGGGTTCAGTCTGTCTGAAACTACAGTGTAAAATCTGACCTCATGGTTCATTTAATGGACTGTGTGTGTGTGCGTGTGTGTGTGTGTGTGTGTCAACTGAAAAAAAGACCAGCCAGTCTTTTTTTCTTTATAGCAGAAAGAGGTTAATGTAGGCTAAATGACTTCATTGTGTAACTTCAGTGTGTGTGCGTGTGTGTGTGTGTGATGTTGAGTTCATGTACTTAATGTCCCATCCACCTGCAGTTATTTTTTAATGTCCAAAGGGTGGTGGCCTACACATTCACACACACACATAGACACACACACACACAAAGTGTTCACAGCTGCTACATGTGGTGACCATATGTGCTGTAATTGTGTGTGGAGGTTGAGGGTGTGTGTCTGTGAACTGAACACTACTGATTACAGGTAGGTGACACACACACCCAAATAAACAAATATTCCACACACATACACACACCCACACACACACACACAGACGCCGGCATGAAAATAAACATAAACTG
>JAPZEB010000003.1:30229973-30244035 GCA_029783705.1 Chaetodon striatus | reverse complement strand
TGTGATCTGTAGCCTATAGTTGGGCTTTAGCTTCTAACTATCTTTGTCTTTTTAACCTGTTGTTGCTGCTGAGTCAGATTGACATCCTGGATATATCCTTCAAACACAGACTGTAGACCCCTCTGTCTGCTTCTCTCTAACATCACTGTTTCATTTTACCAAAAATATGATAATATTTCATCAGGGAGCGCAGTTAGTTACAGTGTGGGCTCTGTGCTTACTCCGACAGCTTGTCATACCATCACAAAGGGGCGGGGATTAGCAAAAAGTCCATTACCCTGAGCAGCATGCATGAGAATGAATAATATAATTCTCTTCACTTTCCTGATGGTCTGAATAGGTTCCTAAATTTGTCACAATCGCTGGATCTAGTAAGAAAGTCGCCAAGTTGGCAACACCAAATCTGACCTATTAGAGTTGCCGTAGTTCTGCCAGGTCCTGTACTCCTCCATGAAGTCTATGTGCTCCAGAGTGATGTTGTAGAAGTCTGTGAAAGGCATGATGGGAGTAGAGGACACACTGTTGGCTGCATCTGAGAAGGAAAGTCAAATGTGACATGTAAGTTATTGTTGTACATACAATAAATGTGCAGCAAATTTTTAAAGTGATATGAATATGTTTGTGCAACTCACTGAACAGGCCGAGCACTTTGGTAGCAGAGGGAATCCACCAGGAACACTTGGCCAGAGGAGGAAGTTCGTCTGGTTCTGCAGGAAACAGACGGGTGGAGATGAACTGCAGGAGGCGCTCTACCAGCTGCCTGAAACGCCTCGCCGACAGCCTGACACACACACACACACACACACACACACACACACACACACACAGAGTTAATAATGGCTAACATCAGCAGCTTGGCAGAGTCCAAACTGCACATTGATATTTTTGTCAACACTACCCTTAAAATACACACAAAATAGATACTTACACTTCAAGAGAGAAAAATAGCAACAGTTGGATGGAGAATTTGGGTTTTTGGATCGGAGTGGAGCTAAATAGAACTTGTAATTTAAAGCAGCTTGCTTGTAAATCATCACCACATACAGGATGCATTCTTCAGGCCGAGAGAGACACACAGAAGCTGGCTTACATTTGTAATTGTAGGCTGTGTGTCAACTTTTAAAAGCAACAGTATTTGATAAAACTGGTTGGAAGTGGATGTTTAAAAAGGGAATGGCATAATAATTTAACACTGGTGTGTCAGATTGTTCATCATATTATTCCTATATTTTTGAAGCTATAATGCAGAGTTAGTGCATATCACACTTGAAAAAAAGAAACTTTTCAATGTGACTGATCTGACTGGACACCGATTAAAAATGTACCCATTCGTGTCAAGTCTCTGTTGATCTTGTTACATTTGTAATGTTTTTTTTTTACGTGTTTTTAGCTTGGAGCAAAAGCTGTAATTATGAGCAGCAAACAGCAAGTATGATCAGGGAAGCACTTTGAATTCCGGTGCCAATATAATACACATATTATACATGATGTTGGGCAAGTCAGTCTCAAAATGTAATATATTGCATATTACTAGTTGCCTGCTTTACAGTATTACTCTCTGTGTAAACTAATAAGTTAGTCATTATGCTAATTTTGCATAACTTTCACCAAAATGACCTCAGAAGAACTAATAGGCATTAGAAATGGATGAGGGTCATGTTGTTTCACAGCAGCTAATCAAAGCACAGAAGTTCCAGTTTATTACGATTCATTTCAAATCCAGTGTCAGCTACGACAGCACCGGAGAGAGAGAGTTATACATAATAAGCGACTGTGTGCTGCTCGTGCCCTGGAGTTGTAGAAAATTTAAATGGAGACACATCCAGCATACACTAACATCACCCAGGTGTGCCGATGATTGGGACGAGTAAAAAACAAACCGGAAGCCAGCTCCTTATCCCAGCTGCTTTCAGGCAGCCTTAGGACACAAAAGCAGAATAAGATACGTTGCTGATGTTGCAGGTGTATTAATGGAAACACACTGAACATGATAACACACTGTCCCAAATGTGCCGATAACCGCCACGCTTCTAGGGCTATAATGTAGCGTATAATGACATGACAGCACACAACAATCTTCGGGGGATGTTTTTTCTGTTGGCACAGTGGTGGAGGTGGATTGGTGTGGATCAATGAATGAAAAATGAAAACAATTAACAGTTATGTCAGGTGGTGATGCTAAATGATCATGTGAATGTAGTATTTTTACAGAAAATCCCATTGGTAATGCTTTTACTAAGTGTTTTATTTCTGCTTAAATAACTGCTAAAATGTAATACATAACTGTAACACACTACTTTTGTAACATGTTACCCCCAACCCTGATTATACATAAAGTTTTAGCTCAGATACTAAAATGATGTTTAACATTGTCTTAACACAAAGTAGTTAACTTATATAAAGATAAAAATTCAACATTCAATAATTGGTGAAGCAGTTGGATTTCGCTCAGTACTCAAAGTTTACTTGGTTCTCACACCCAGTGCCAAAGATACGAGAAATTTATCCTCATCAGCTTTATTTGGCATGCATGTAGCAAGAGCTGTCGACATCATTGCAATGATATGCTGAAGTGTTTGACAGTTCTTCAAGGCTGGGCAGCTATGCCACACACATGCCATACAACAGTCTGATTAGGCATGGACATCCATCCATTCACCCACTTATCTGGGGCTGCTTTTTAGGACAGCAGGCAAAGCACCCTCTCTCTCCCCAGCAACACTTTCCAGCTCCTACTGGGGGACCCCAAGGCATTCCAGACAAGATATGTTATCCCTCCAGTATGTTCTAGGTCTACCCCGGAACACCTCCAATGGGAGGCGCCCAGTAGGCATCCTGATCAGATGTTGAACCACCTCAACTGACCCCTATTGATGTGAAAGAGCAGCGGCTCTACTACGAGCTCCCTTCGGATGTCCAAGCTCCTCACCTTATCTCTAAGGCTGAGCCCAGACACCCCACAGAGGAAACTCATTTCAGCCGCTTGTATCCGTGATCTCATTCTTTCGGTCACTACCCAGAGCTCATGACCATAGGGGAGGGTTGGGACGTAGATGGATCAGGGTTGGACAGTTATATGGTAATATGTAGCAGCATATACAAAAATACCTAAAGATTCATTTCAATCACTACCACATGACAAGACGATGATGAAAAACAAGTTGGTTGCTATGAAGAATGCAACTGCAACAGTTTGTCATAATTTGGGGTTTGTACCACATGACACGAGGAATTCACCAAAGCTCAAAGTCGTGTGTGATATTTGAATGAGCAAAGTGAGGAGAATGACAGGTCGATCAAAAGAATGATGAATAGACAGTTAAAGACAGACAGGGAATGCTATGGTAACTTGGCTGCAAACAAACATCAAATGTTGACACACAGACACACACACACACTATCTCGCTCACTCTCACACTTACTTACTTTTTGAGCCAATGAACCAGGAAGTGGTGGTCGGCCTCTGACAGAGCAGCGATCTGCCTCAGCAGGTGAGCGTAGATCACATAGGTGCTGGTGTTGGAATACTGGGGGTTCTACACACACACATACAGGTGGTTTTGTCCATCATTTCAGCAGTGTTAATAACATTTTACTTGCTAAAGAGATGTCTGATGGGTCAAAAACAGAAAAACACGAGCACTCAAATGGTCAGACAACAAACCCCCTGACACAGGCATGAGAACAATAAAATTGCCCTGCCTGACTTCATGAAAACTGTTTTAGTATGAAACTACTGGGACACAGTGATGGTCATTAGATAGTCAAATAATGTTGTCACCACCTCGTTCACAACTATAGCATCATGGGAAGAGAATTTGTCTTTCAAAACTAAGTCCAGATTTGAGATTGAGCCATGGTTAGGATGGCTGCTGTGTCTTTTTCCTCAAAGACATGACTCACTTTGACTTTGAGAACATAAAGTTCTGTCTGTTCGACTGGCGCTTGGATGCAACAAGAGTAATAACACATGACATAATAAGTACGAGGTCCGTTCAGTCTTTACGGGGTTAGAACACACAGATGAGGAGAAAAAGACGAGAAGAGTTGAGTGTGAAGCTTTCAGAGCCTGTAAAGGAGGGAGAGTCGTAATCAGACAGGAAACCAGCAGTCCTCAACTCCAACATGACCTCACCCAGTCCCAATCTGTGTGTGTGTGTGTGTGTGTGCGCTCGTGTGCGGTTGTGTTCTCATGAGAGTTGGAAGACGAGGCGAGTCCTCAAAGTCAAATGGGACAAAATCAGACATTTGGTTTGTGTGTGTGTGTGTGTGTGTGTGTGTGTGTGTGTGTGTGTGTGTGTTGATGGAGCGTGGAACCACAGTGGAACTACTGCAGATTCCTGTCTTTATCTGGTTCTAATCCCCAAAACCATATATGGAAATCAGACTGCACAGAGCGAAAGAGAGACAGACAGACAGGGAGAGACAGAGAGTGAGACAGAGAGATGGAGACAGAGACAGAAAGGACAGAGATGATCAAACAGGATGAAAAAGGATCAAAGAAAGGACTACACAAACAGAAAACAACAGAAATGGAGGGCATTAAAGGACAGAGACAGAGAGAGGTACGAGGGAAAGACGTCTGTCCACCAGCACTGATGAGAAAGAAAAAAAGATGTGAGAGAAGAAAAAAGGGTGTGGGAGAAAGAGAAGGAAAGAGAATAAGAAAACAGTTGTTCAGTTAAGGTTTCAGTGTTAAATAAGGATAAAAGCAGAGTGTAGACATCCTGAGCTGACCTGGATTCAGGACGAATTACGTTTACGGTTCAGAATCAACTGTTCAATCCTAATCCACTTGAGTTCTGTGTTTATTGTAACCCTGATCTGATTTGTTCTTTATTTGATTTTATTAAAGCAACCTGAGTATACAGGATACTATAATACATTAAGGCTGATCACTGTCATGTCCCTTCATTGTTCCCCTGTCTAAGTGGATCAGTGACCCAACACAGTGGCTGCATATGGCTTATCCGAACATCTGCACATGTATAGATGTCCAGATTTTGCCTAATTGTCAAACATCTTTGGGTATGTTTATAAACATGTATAAAACAAAAGCCAATACTATGTATATTCAAAACTTTTCCAAAACATTGTTTTAATTCCAAACCAATGTTTTCTAGGACTTTCACGAAACATAAAGCAACTGCACGGGCAGCAATATGGAATCACTCGCAACTGTTCCAAAGCTACTAGCAAGAAAGCTTGGCCAAGTTGGCAATTCATATTGCAGCCAACCCATTTATGTAGCAATGGCTTAGCAAAGAGGAGCTGGACAGAGCAATTGGATATTAATCATGTCTCAGTGTAGACACTGGAGACACATATTAATGGCAGGTGTAAATATAACCCATATAAATCATATCTAGATACAATCTGGATACGAGAAACATTTTAATGCAAGGTGTAAAGGAGGGGTCTTTGACTTAGTGTGTTTTAAGGGCTTTCAGTCTCACCTGAACAAGAATGAAATAAGCCCGCAGGTCATCTTTTGTCCGAGGCCTGAAAACAGAACACACACAAACCAAAACCTGTCACACAAAAGAACGGCCAACTAGTCAAATAAGTAGTACAGTCTCTTCTATCACATCTACCTGCTTGGACATCATGTCCATTTTACAGCGATTTTATTTTTAGCTGAGGCTGAAAGTGATCAAGTAATTAAGCAAATGGATCGGGAAAATACAAAATGTGTCACAGAAGCGTTCTCACCCTTTCCACTCCCTCAGCAGGCTGTTGATGATCCCTTTCAGCACTGACTTCTGGATGTCTTGAGGCTAAACACACACACCAAAACATATTCAACGTCCAAAAACACAAAGAATCAGAAGGTTGAGTCAACATTCCTGAATGTCAGGGACCCACAAAGAGAAATGGAAACACTGGCTGCCATATTTACCTAACCTTCACTTAACCAGAGGGGTCACTTCAGAACACAGAAGTGTTTACAAGGACAGCTCGAAGCGTTTCATGCTTTTAAAAAAATGCTCCGCTGTTTTTACATCCACTGCCTGAACTCTGCTGATAGGGCCAGGCAAAATATTTTCTTACACTGTGTTTTTGGAAGTCATTAATGAGCATTGTCTGGCAGCTCATCAAGTCAGCAAGTATGTGAAGTTTTATAGAATGTGTGCTAACTTATATAGATGCTATAAACTCTGTTACAGACATCAAGTCTGTAACATCAAGAACCTGGAACCTGAAATGTGCCGTTGAGGGATCAAATCGGGTGAAGAGACCCAGAGGCAGTTGGATGGTGACCTCATGTGTGCGTTTGTAGGTAGGATGTTGTTGTCACGTTCTTACTGTGCTGAGGAGTGCGTCGTAAACAGCATTGACAAACTTGGCATTGACTCCTGAATCATCTATGGTGTTAAACGATCCATTCGCCTCTCGCTGGGAAAAGGGGGAAGGACAGAAAATTGAGGAAAGAAAGGGAAGCAGAGAGCATGAGAAAAAATTAGGAAAACAGCAGAGGAAAAATGCTTTCCCATGGTAAAACAGTTATGGCGTCTGGTTAAATTTTAACAGCTTCTAAAACAGTTTTCTCACAACAGGCATTCTGTTGAGAGCCAAACTGCGTGTGTGCATGTGTGTGTTTATGTGTTCTACCTTGAAGGCAGCGTTGATTTCTATGAAGGAGTCGAAGGTGGTCAGGTAAAACTCTCGGACCTCCCTCCAGTCACCTGATTGGACGGCGCGCTCCATGTCCTCCCTGGCAACACAGACACAATGCTGAATGCCGGCTCCAGAAAAACTGTTAGAACTTGTTTTACTGTGTTTTGAGTATCAGAAGTGAGCTGGGTTTGTTTTATGAGGAGAACGGTCTCCAGGGCCTGGAAACTCACTGAAACTCCTTGGTGGTCTTGGTCCGCAGGGGGATGATGGGGTCAGAGGGGAACGGAGCTTTGACCTCTGGGGGCAGGGTGTCAATGGAGAGCCGCTGCTTTTGACGAACATCACTGCAGATCGGAGGCAGCTCTCTCCCTGGGTGAGAAAAACACACACAGACGATAAAGCACTAATTAACGGAGCTTCCAACAGAGCAGAGGTGTCATGTTCATTTCAGCTCTGGAGGAGGAGTATACTGCTCAAGACTCAACAATTAAAGCTACAACTCTGCCCAGGCCCAGACCTTTGAATCCGCCCACTGAACCGAATTGACTGATTCGTCTGGCATCATGACATCAAACAGCTGTGCCTCTGTTTCTTCAAGCTGTGCTCAGGAACCAATGAGGAATAATAACAAGACAGACACTACTCTCAAGGCTGCTCTAAACTGACATGTATTCTAATTATCATCTGACATTGTAGTTTGTTTTTACTTTACTTCGCTCCACTCTTAAATTCCTGGCAAATCAAGCATGTTGTCACGGTTACACATCAGTGTGGGCTTAAAATGACGTAAGATTCAGGCAGATTTCTAGTGGTTTATTCAGGAAAATCAATTCTTCCTCCCCATGGAAATCCGTTAGAGTTAAGGAAATATTAGGCTGAAGATGGAAGCTGAGTGCAATAACAGGTAAAATTCTGATCATTTACACAATAGCAGTTTTCATCTGCACAAAAATGACTGTGTCATCGTTGATTTACTTACTTTTTTCAATTATTTCAAGAGAAAGATTTCTTGTTTGAACACTTTTTGTGCAAGAGCGAATTTATGTATTTAATGACCCAGACAGGATTTCAATCATCAACTTCTCTGTTAACAAACCTGACAAAATCAGAGCGATCAGAGGTTTTTGAGCTCCATCAGCTCTCACACAGAGAATAAATACAAATGTAGATATAGATATAACTAGAAAGACACTCAGAGATCGCAAACCTCACCGATTGCTAATCGAAACACTGTTGTTATTTCTGGCTAGCATACTACCATCTTGCTTTATGTCCTTGCCCACTGCCAGGCAGCCAACTCTGCATGGGTATGTATGCAACATTTATTTTATGGCTAACTTTCTGCCGTATGGCTTGTGTGTTAATGTTGTGTGTTGTTGTTGTGTTATTGTATTGCACTGATGCTCTGCTGTTGCTTTGCATAGCTTCTGTTCTATCTTGACACTTTCTACTTGCTGTCGTTAATGATGTCTTTATGTTTTTATGCTGTCTTTGTTCTGTGAATTTTATCTTTATATTGGTTTCAAAACATCTTGCCAAAGGACTGCAGTGTTGATTAATGTGCATTGTCCGTATAAATAGAATAAATAAAATGACCTTAGCAATGGTCAAACGCTAATGATGTTCATATGACTATTAGTACTGATACTGCCGCCCTGACCCACAGTGGCGGGACAGTGCCGTTGCAGAAGTGTAGTGCCTATCCTCCAGTGCCTGTCTAGGTTGCCCCGGTGAGTTTGAGCCAACCACCATTAACATTGTTAGCTCTGTGAGCACTGTTGTTGTTGTTAGCACTGCACTGCCAGCTGCTGCCATTTCAGCTCAGCCGCCTCTATGTTTGCTTTTGACGTCAGAGGTGAGAGTCATCTGCATAAACTGAATTTAGTGAAAGCGAAAAATAATTGCTGTATCCACCCCATGATTCGGATCTGCTTCACCCTTCCACAAAGTTACATTGAATTCAGGTCAGTAGTTTTTCTGTAATCCTGCAAACAGACAGACAGATGCACAAACTACACAAAAACATGACTTTCTTGGCAGAGGTGATTACAGAGTTCAACAAATGTAAATAATGAGGTCTAACTCTCATATTTTCAACATTATGTCAGTCGGCTGGTTGCCACTTTAGCTGTACATTCAGTCATTCTGCCACTGAGAACATGTTTCACATTCACTGGAATTAAGGGGACGGAAAATGTCAAACAATCAAAGCAGAAAGAAACATCAACAGAAACATCAAACTACCGATGACTGCTGATAACAAACTGCAGCTCAAAATAAGAAAAAAGAGTAAACAGAATAGTTTGAATTTTTTTGGAAACACGTAAAATTGTAGAGAATATTTACAGCATGATAAGGACAGACAGAAGGACAGACACTGAAAAAGACTGACACAGAGTTGTCACTGATGATGCTGCTTCCACACACACAGACAAATGCACAAACTATATCCATTAGCCTCAATCAGAGTGTAATGACAGAGGCCCAGCTGCACGATGTGACCACAGTGTACAAATACACACGCCCAGTTGTTCAGAAACACGACATGTCCTCCCATCCTCCCACACTTCTGACCATCTATTCATTCTGTTTATAATTAGCGTCCTATTGTCTCCGTCTCCACAGTAACAATAGCCACCAGCAGGCCTGTTCAGGTGCATTGTGGGTGCTCATTCTGCAGGCACGGACAGCAGAAGATAAAAGGGACACAAGTACAGAGGTGGGCAGACAGATTCATGACAATGTGAGCAGGTGTTACATCACAGGAACCCAAATGTTTCTCTTTGTGTTAACAGTGGAGGAGCTTCAGACTGAGGGTGGCACAAGAGAAAAGGTCATTAGATCTAAGAGAGTACGTCCTCTGGACAGAAGAACTGTGTTCAGGAAATTCCATGTGAAGCTGTCTTGTGAATTGCTTTCATTTTTTCATGTACAAGAAGAAACATTGGTCTATTGTGTGGTGGCACTCGAGGAAAGGTCAAAGAAAGGTTCAGATAAAGTTGTTTGTATTATTTACTTCTATGTTTTATTGTTATATATCTGTATTTTTGTCTACTTCGTTATTGTTGTACAAATCTTATTGTTTAACCTTTTAATTTTTTCCATTTATCAATATTTATTTCTGTTTGTTATTTATTTCACTTTGTAAAACTCTGTTTTGAATCATTGATGATAATTGATCAAAGTAACACATGACGTGTCAGTGAGCTTTACAGGCCCACCGCAGCAATAATCCTAAAACCAATTTTACACTTTCTGAGAAGACAAAGGAGAAATTCACATAAAAACATAAAAAGAGGGAAAAACTTAAAAGGGAAAATCAGAAAAAAAAATGGAAGGAAATTAACATAAAAAAATCTTTTCATTGGATGACTGGAAATACAATAACGGCTGTATGTGCGAGAGCAACACATTCTCACTCCAAGCTCGTCACATATCGATGTTTGGTCTTGGGCTTTCCACGTCCAGATTCTCCTTGAATCTGGACGTGCACTTCTGTTTACACAGGAAATGTAATGTTTACATACAGTCTCTTTCAAAATAAATGCAATATGACAGTACAACACCGCAACAAATAACAACTAAAGCAGGTTGTTGGGTTTAGGAAAAAAGAACAGGGTTTGGCTTTATAATTTTACGGGACTCCCACCCACAGTAGTTGGACTTTTGCCACTTAACTTTCATTCTTGTCCTGCTGCATTTCCCTCTGACGCCGCCGAACATCGTTTAAATATAATGACGACCGGCCACATATCATGCCGATGTTAAACGATGGCTTTTATTCTCAGTGTCTGACGCTGCAAGTCACCGCCCAAGTGCCGGATTTCGACGACTTTGGAGTGAGAACAGGTTGGAGAAAGAGGCAAGTGCATAAATGAAATCAATATTTTAACAATTAATAGAAATATGTAAAATCAAAATAAGTGATATAGTACAGTGTTGATATGAATCCAATATACAGCGTTAAAAAAATCCTATCATGTCTGAGGAAATTACTCTCAAAATAATTCCATGTCCAATATCCTTTCCTGAGTTTACAAAATATTCATCCTGTGGTGACACACCACATTATTTTATATGCTGATTGTGGAAAATAAATAAAATCACTGTGAATTGTCCTCTAGGGACCATGGATATCCAGCATGTTTCATAGAACCTGGCTATGATGTGTATTAATCTGTTTCATTGACACAAGCCGATGACGTAGCTGTCATTATGCCGTGCACCCCATGGGACACAGGGAAAGACATGTAGAGCTGATATGAGCAGGAGCAAGGAGAAAATGAGCTCTGAACCATTTCCCTTCCATCTTTGCACCCTTGCCCTCTCTCCACCTCCTTCACTGCTTCCTAATTACCACTGCTTTGTCAGCTTGTGCGTCACCCAATTTAGTCCTGACAGCAACAAGCATTGGTCGTCATGACACCCTTTAATCTAAATTGTCACCTCCAAGACCTCCGAGGACATCCTCCTCTCACACCTCCTCCATCTTTCATCCAAGTTTACTTCAGCAGAGCCTTTGATGTCTCCTGAGAAGGACAAAGTATCCTCAAGTGTTGTCATCAAGTGCCGTCCATTAATTCATGGTATTGTTCCTGATGAGCTTTAATGAACGGAGCAGTCCACAAACACAGGACTGAAGATGAGCTGGTAATAGTGTGTGACCATATTTATCTACAGTATCTGCATATGTATGCAAATTCTGTGGGCAATGAGACCAGATTTGATATCAAAAGTATTCTGGTTTCTGTTTGAAGTGGCAGAAGTACTGACCAATCATGTCTGAGCAGCCGGTAAACAGACCCTGTGCAGAAGCAGGACGCATTGGCTGAAATGCAGTCTTGGAATCCATCAACTGTCGTCTGGTGATAGTTTAGCTTTATATCAGCTTTGTTTTTTAATTTATTTTAAAATAATTAATGTTAATAGAGATAAGCTGACATGACTGATCCACAGAAGAAGAAGTCTTGGCTCAGAGTTTTTCTTACAAAATTCAACATGCCTTTTAAACTACATCAATTTAACCAGGGAACAATTCACAGTAAAGGACAAACACTTACTAAAAAAGTAGGGATGCACCAATGCATTGGCTGAACATCTGAATCAGCCAGAATTCGAATGTTGACTGCCGTAAGCCTATCAGCAAATAAGATGACATTCACCGATGGTAGCGGCCAATTTTTTCTGTTTTTATCAATTTTGCACAGGCTGAAAAGAGAGCCTCGAGACTACCAGCCACAATATTAAATAAATGAGGAGGTACAAGAGGAATACAATGACTGTTTGATCAATGCGCTCTGTGATTTTGCCGTCATGTGACGAGATGGCGAGTGGTGGCCAGCGTCCGGTCCTCTCACAGACAACAGAAAACATGTTTGGGGGACAAATGAAGATCCTTCCTAGGACACCGTTGGGACGAAAGGACACAGTTAAGTCACTATCGTCATGTCAGGGGACACATCCTACTGTTTCCCTGATAATGCCACATTGTATTCAACATATCTGGTTAAAACTGGCAGGAGAGCTAGTTAACGTTAGCTGTTAGCTGTTAGCAGTTATACATATTCAAGCTCTATTCGATAAAAATGAGTATTGGACGAAGGTAAGTTATAATGTTCTCATGATGTCTTCAATGTAATCTTGTAAAATGTCGTTTTTGGCAGGAGACTTAAATAAATACAACTGTTTGAAGGAGAAATGTGTTGTTTTCACAGAGAGAAAATTATAACATATTTAGTTACAAGACTTTTGAAGATTTTTTTTTTTTTTAAAGACATTTTTTAATGTGAAGGTTATATCAAATGTAGTTTCATAAATCTGTAATCATTCAAAAGTAATGTAATGCAGGGCTTAATTACTTCCAAACTGCTCGGCTGTTTTTTAATATGTAAATTTCTTTGATTCCCTGGCACAAACGTGGGAGTAAATAACAACAAAATGAAACAGAATAATCAACAATGTAAAAACAATGATGTCAGCTATTGGTCAAATTGCTATTTTAAACATCCGCCGAGAATTTCAGAATTGGTACATCCCTATGAAAAGCGGTGCTTATTTCATCGGGGTTACTTATTTCATTAAAAAGCACCGGCAGATAAAACTCAGCCAGCTCAGGCACTGGTGCACATGGAGTGCTGAGAGAGTGACACCAACTTGCTTAAGTTGTTTGATGTAGCTTTTTTTCTCTGACAATTTAACCCCACTTCCTCCTGGCATTAAAATGTGACCTGGGGTTGTTATCTGGATAAGGAACAACATGTTAATGCCAGGTGGATATGCATGCAAAGAACACTGGGATCCGAATGCAACTGGATCAGCCAGACCACATTTGGAGGTGGTCAGACTCACACTGTGATCGGATCCCAGCCAGGTCTAAATGCAATCAGTACAGCCACACTCTTCAGGAAAAAGGTCACCTAATTGCGTGTTTCTGGTAGCTAATGGCACAGTTTATATGTTGTAAATATACAGTGTATCTCAGATATTGTGTTTTATACGACAAACCTCAAATGTATAATTATTTTCTTTGAGCATTAAGAGCATGAGGGATGTTTCCAGAAGAGCCAAACCAAGAGTATGTTGGTATATGACCTTTAAATGTGACAGAAACTTTTAGGTTCAAGAAAGAAAACATATACAATTTTTATGCAACCTATTCAGCTACTTTCCTCTAACACAGTTACATTCTTCTCTGCAGTCACTGTATCCTGCTGCAGTTCCCCAGTTTCCCTGCTTAGATCAATAAAGTTCTTAATCTCTTTCCATAACAAGCCGGACTTTGATGCCAGTGTTTCTAGAGAAGGTGTCATTGTGTTTTGATCTTTAAATGAAACTCAGACGGATCTGTGCTCTGCTCAGCCTCAGCACACAAAACCATATTTGACAATATTAAAAGGAAATACAAACCTCCTGTAATACTTTACAGATGAAATAGCAAATTGTGGTGATTATCCGGCAGGCCGGACGACTGTAACGGAGCTGAGGAATGCTACGCTATCTTATGTGTGTGTGTTGAGTGTTTTCACTTTCATATGGTTTTCATTTGGGGCGGAGGTTTGCATAATTATTCTGGCATCAGTAGCCGTGGTGACAAAGCGGGCTGGTGAGCACTTCGCTGGGTCTGCGTTCTCACGGCAGTCAGAAATAACCTCGCCTTTAACAGGAAGCAACATTTCCTTTTATGTCGAAACGCTGACGATGTATAAACAATATTGCCGCCATCAAGAACCTCATGACACGTTTGTCCTCTTGATTTTTCTTTTTCCTTCATCTCTTTTCTCCGTTGCACTGACACAGTTTCATAACTGATATTTTGGATTTCACTAAATCTTCTGTTATGTATTATTTTCGGAGGACTCTGTGTCACTTAATTCAATCACGCATCTGTTCACTTTCATTTTTCAGGAAACACTGAGCGGGGAGAATATTCGAGCAACATTCAACC
>JAPZEB010000003.1:30170915-30187728 GCA_029783705.1 Chaetodon striatus | reverse complement strand
GATGAACTCCAGAGTGTGATCTCTCCCCATGATCTCTCCGTTACACAGCACATCCAGCTGGACCAGGCAGAAACAAATATTATCAGACATGAGTTACATTAAAGTATTTTCACAGGTCAAAATTAAAGACAGCGATTAAACAAACAATTTATTTTAATAAAAGTGTCAAAATAACAATGTAGTGCCAAAAGACGACAGGATACAGGTTTGACAATGAAAAAAGAAAAAAATCAAAAGAATCTAGATCCTAATGCACGACATGAAAGAAAGGGGAAGTTCACTGTGGTAGTGAGTAGGAGGCTGCACCGAATATGAGATGGTGTGAACGAACAGTGTGACTTTCAGTTCTAGCTCAGTCTTCACCAACAGTTTTTAATCCTGGTAAAGCTGACTAACGATAATAATAACTGAAATGGAATAATAATGAGCACCTGGTTTCATAAACTATGACTGGTTTGAGTTAACTTTGTCTGAGTTTGACTTGACTTTGTCTTTCCTCATGAGACCTTCACTCCACAGCTGAGGCATCCTGACTGCAAAAGCCTGCTAAATGGTAAATAGTAAATGAACTGCATTTATACAGTGCATATCTTACCATAGCAACCACTCAAGGCACTTTACAACACAAGCACTATTCACCCGCCCATACACTGGTGGCTGGAGCTACCATGCAAGGTGCCACCTGCTCATCAGGAGTGATAATGACAGCCATCGGGAGTAATTTGGGCTTCAGTATCTTGCCCAAGGATGCTTTGAGATGTAGACTGCAGGTGCTAGGGAACCGCCAACCTTCTGATTAGTAGACAACTGCTCTACCACCTGAACCAGCCTGGTGCTCTTTAGTATACTTAGAGACAGCCAGCAGAGCTCTGCCTGAGGGTTTGAGGCTGCGCTCTTACAGGTGCGCAGCAATTCAGTAAAGATGAAGATGTAACATGAAGTGCTTAAAATTGATGAGTAAATCCTTACAAATCAATCAATTAATCAATACAAGACCACTGAACAGAAGCTGCAGTTAAGTAATCAAGTCATAGTCTACTTTTAGGCATTTTGCCAATTAAATAAATTTGCATGTGACTAAATCTGAGTCAATCAATATGCTGTCTTAATAACTTAGCAACTTTACAATGGTGTTATTGCAACATGGAGTTTTAATGTGTCATTTTCAAGGCTTTGAGAAAAGTTGCCATTTGATCCAAATCCGATATCCAATTGGATCAGCTAAGCTATTCTTACTGATCAACATACCTTCAAGTAACATGAAGACACAAAAAGGCGTCTTTGAATTTTTCTGAAAATGGGCAAGTAAAAAAGTAATCAGAAATCTAGGGGTGTAAATCATTACTTTTGTCAGGAAATTAAATTATATTGATTCATTGGACAACAATACACTATTTGTTGATATCACAAAGTCTGCCATGATGATTTCGACTCGCCTGCGATCGATATGAGACAATATCATCTGCCCATTTAACATAGTAAGTTACAGAGGAAGCTACAACCCCTTCCTTTTTTGGTTTCAGCCATTAGAGAGGGTGCTCGCTGCTGAACCAATGGTTCACCAGCTGACCCTGGTGGGCGGGGCTGACTCTGGTGCAGTTCCACCCTTGTGGTTCTTTACTTCCTGTTCCTGTGTGTGTTTCCCTCCTGTGTGATTACCTGCCCTGCCCTGACAGGTTTCACCTGTCCCTCGTTACACCTCCTTCCTTGTGTATCTAGTCGTTGTGCTGCCATTTGTCTGTTGTTGTCAGTTCAGCCTAGCCTTTTTCCTTAGTGTTCCCTTTGGATTTGACCAGATCTTTGTATTTTTGACCCTGCTTAAGCCTTTGGATACATTTGTTTGTGTTTCAGACTGATTATCTGTACACCGACCTCTTTTTGAATAAAAAAGACATGGTGTTGTTGAGTCCTGCATCTGAGTCCTTTCTTTGTTGGCTCCAGTCTAATAGGAATGTTTTCATTTTAACCCGAACCTTGATCTTTGTCCTAAAACTTTAGGGCTATCTGGATTAAAGCCCAGAGGGCAAACTTCTCCCAACAGCCATTAAACATGAATTAACAGCAACATCATTTAACTAAATCATAGGATTCAGCCCAATAACAATTGTTTTTGCTTGTCACACATTATAAGCTTGAACACTTTTGCAATGTATCAACTAGCCTAGCACCTAGCGTAGATTTCCTCTTCTCATAGCTTAACAAGTTACTCGTATAACTTATACTTTTTCTTACTCACCGCTGGTTTAATTTACTGCATTTCCCCACAGAGCAACTTGGTTAACCTTCAGCTGGTATGCACGTTTTTTTTCAGCCTAACATTGTTGAAACAGAGCAGCTAATGCTGCTACGTTGCTGCAAGAAGTTAGCGGAGTAAGGTGCCGGCCAGGCAGGTACGTATTTTATCTCGTAACAGCCTTGTTACATACAGCATGAGCTTTGTCTGTTGGCCCGTATTTTCTCCAAAATCCCAAACATTTCCACACTGTTGATTTCTTCCTGAATAAATAGCGCTATCTTTGTCGTAATTTTTTGGCTGCTTGCCAATATTAGCCTGCCGCTGTTTGACAGTGACACAGAGATTTAAAATAAAGGTGTATCCACAAGATGATGATATGTACCAATGTTTTCACTTTGTATAGATTTTACTGGATCGTTGATCACTGAATCGATCCAGATCGATGGATTGTTACACTCGTACAGAAAACATCCCTTTATGTTTTGCTATCCCTTCAACTGTAGTTTCTGAAACGGTTCCTTACCTCATAAGAGCTAGGCAGCTTTAGTTTAAGACTGAGAAACTTCTTAATTGTTCCCACTGTGACTCTGCTGGAACAGCGGATGAACCTCTTCATCAAATCCTAATTGGACGAGAGACAAATTCTGTTACAACCTGATTTAATGAGAGAAGCAGCTTAAAGATAAATGTACAAAAAAACCCAAACACATTCAAACCTTTACAGTTGATTAGTTACTGACTGTCCCAGAGGCTTGGAAGCATTTACAAACCTAGCAGTCTTCCAAAAAAACATTTCCCCAGTGTCAAATTTTCTTTCGGAGAAAAACTAATGAAAACGCTTCACTAATTTAAAGTTGTATTAATTAACAAAGTACTTAACACTTCTTGATGAAAAAGTTACCCATATTATTATTATTAAAACACACACACCGTGACAGTGCTCTCTCCCGACTGTCCCGTGTTGCGTAGGCAGTCCAGACAGATGGCTATCTGAGGGTCACTCCTGTGGTAATCATCGTCACCGCCATCGTCACCGTCATCACCGCCATCATCACCACCTCCACCACCATAATCGCCTCCAACATCAGCAGGCAGCCCAAACCTCTGACACCTCACGTTTTCGGCTGTGGTTAGAGACAAAAATTCACAACTGTTACTAGGTGATGTCACTGCTTTGCTGAGACAGTGGGTTTATTATTAGCATGATCGGACAGGTCTCATTTGTGCACAGCGCTACACACATATATAGATTCGGACGCAGCCCTCTGCCAATATTTTGCTTTCATGGTAACCATATTTGTGCATGCTTTCTGAAAGCTAACAGATACATACAAAATATAGTATATAGTATACAGTTCCACTGGAAACTGTGGGGGCAGTGTGGCAGAGTTCATATGAAGCAAGCGAGACACCACCGTAGGACACAACAAAGATATTTTAAAATCTGCATTATTTCGACCTCCTCCACTGTTGTTTCTTGTTGTGAAAGACTTTTGACTGTGCTCTCTAGTGCCATCAAGTGGGTATATCTACACCAACATGAATAATGCAGTGAAAGTATGTGGCAGTGACGGTTACAACGTTTAAAATGACCAAATCTATTTTCATACCTAACGAGAATATAAATGAGCCTTGAGGTGTGATGTCAAACAGAACTCCAAATATCCTGCAGATTTTTCTTTGAATAGAAAATTGATCATTTTAGACACATTATATAAAGATGATACAAGATAATATTGAATTCTTGCCCTCTCCAAAGCTTGCGTTGGGTGTATGATGTATTAGCTGGACAGTACTAGTGCCACTACGACTGAAGTTACTACAAATTACATCCTTTCTCCCGGTGCAAACAGCCAGAGACAGAATAACTGTATTTATCAAAATACAGATCATAAAACTTGGCCATTTTCATTGGCTGGGTGACAAATGTCTTACCTTGGCCATTTTCTCTGGGTTGGTTCTTCTTCCAGAATTCGACTTCCTGCTGTTCCTCTTCTGGTTCACATGAAAAACATGGATAAAAACAGCATGAACTAGAGGGGCACCAGAAGAGCGCAGATCATATGGACCACTGTACATTTATTATGTTGATCTGTTCTGTACACATAACACCTATTGCACGTCTGTCTATCCTGAAAGAGAGATTTCTCCTCAGGTGCTCTTCCTGAGGTTTCTACCAATTTTGTTACCATGTTTCTTTTCCTTAACCCAACCCACATAACTTTTCTTGCCTAAACCAGACCAAAGTAACTTCGCACATAGCGTCATTTATGCTGTGCTTCATTGTCAGATATCATACAAACTGTCGTATGTGTATTTTTGCAACATATACGAACGGTTGGTAGAGGTAACAAGCAGAAAATTCGAATAAAAGCCGAAGACAGACAATCGAGTTCTATAAAGAATGAAGGGAGATTCTAACATTGCATTAGCTATTCCAGCTATTGAAATCTTGTCCAGATAAAGACATTGAATGATGAAACAGTATTTGTGTTTCAAGAACTCAATTTCTATTAATTAAATTTGGCATGCAATTTAAGTTTTTTTTTGTGGTGTTATGAAAGAATCTGGGAAGGTTCATGCTAAATTGATACATACAAGCTCCCTTGAAAGAGAGCCCACAATGAAGACCAGACCCAAGCTTATCAAAGAGCCTGCAGAAAGGATTATGTCCAGGCAATAGACCGCCTTGCTATAACTGATTTATAGGTTGGGGAATGTCTCATCTTATATGAGTCATCTGCACTTATTTGGCCATACAAGAGATAAAACACTGAGTACTCAGGAGCATACGGCTTATATCATGTCACAACAGTCCCATTTGAAACTGTGGTTCAACAAAGACAAACATTTCTGTTGTTATTCCTGTAAAAACTCTGCATCTGAGGCATTTAATTGGTTCCATTGGGCTTTATGATAAGTGAGCGTCAATTCCAAAAAGCCCTTTGACACTTTGTTGCTCTTATGGGATTTAAACATGCAACTAGTCAGTCACACTGCAATATCGATGTCGGTGAATTAAATTCATTTTCTTCCACACTTGAAGTATGTTTAACCCTCTAATGTGCAATCAAAATAGACTTAAATTAACACCACATGAGGTAAACATAGCTGTGGGCTAATTTGAATTTAATATAGGGTGCAAAAAAAAAATCCTCTATGGTGTGACATGTGTCTACTCTTCAAAAACCATAAACGAAAGTCTGATTTTTACACCACTTGGCCAAGCAACATGAGCCCCACTAAAATATATGATGTTTGTTCCATGTTTGGGCTGCCAGAGCACTCCGTCAGTTGAGGTGAAGTTATGGAGTCATAAAATTATAGCACCATCACAGCTTTAGTTAGAAATGTTGACTTGGCTTCTTGTTGGCCTCACTGCAGAGAGGAGGCTGTACATTTTCATCCTGTTTAAGTCTTCAGCTTCCACCTCTCTGAAGAGAATGTGACACTGACAAATGAATACTGTACTAGACTGATCTCAGGAGGAACTCTCTGGAGCTTTAAAGATTTTATTCTGCTCAAAAGCACTTCAGTCACGACGGTTTGAACCCAGGTCTACCATTCAAGGCCATTAGATCTAATCAATTACTCAATTTGAGAACATGAGAGCTTTATACTTATTATAGAAATAGTAAGCAATAAAACTGAAATGCCTGGACCTGAATGTGTGTGAATATGAAGCAAATTGTTGCTTATTACAGTATACACATACGGTAAACTGTAGTGGAGTCCAGTGTGGGTGCTGCCTTTTATGGAAGTTGCAATTGTTCTAACAATTTGTATGTTAATTAAACAGTCATGATGACACTGTTTGCCCCAAAACACCACAAAGGAAATATGTTTGGATAATTTGAATGTTGGCTGAGTTGGCAAATCTCACTTGGACTTAACAATTGCTGAGATGGTAGCTGGGTTTATCTTGAGTTTGTTGTTGTTAATTACACAGTGGTTAATGTGTGTTTTGGGGGGTCATTAAAGCCTTGGCATGTGGTTGTGAGGGTGTCTTGTAGGGCTGTACCTTTGAAGCTTCATTCATAATATCCAAATTTGAATATCAAATCAACATTGGAATGCTGTGTTTTGTTTTGTTTGCATGTCCATTTGTCTATCCATTCTGTAAAAACCTGGTATTTCTGCACAGTTGAGAATAAGGATTAAGCAACACTGATATGATTAGTATCATACTGTTTGTATAAGAAATGTTCGACTCATGTTATCCAAACATTTTCAATAACTCCATAACACTGTAAAATCCAAAGACAGATGTAATAACTTCCAAATTTACAGCATGCTTTTATCTGTCAAAATATTCTACCTTAGTCCCCATTAGTTGGCGTTAAGCCTTTCAAAACCAACATTTTCACTGCATATTCCAAAAACAAACAAACAAAAAAAAATTATTTTAATTCTGAGGACTTCTTTTGAGGGTCTTTTATTTTTTATGTCATCATCAAATATACTGACAGACATTCAAGGCTTCATTCAAAAATGTCAGTACAACCTTTGGAGGTAAAAATGTAGTTTGGTATAGTCCTTGTGTCCAGATTGGTTGCTAAGATCTTGCTAAATGATTGCTATGGCATTGTTGGTGATGGTGTTGGATGCTAAGGTGTTCTGGTGATTTTTTAGGTGTTGCCAAGTAGTTGCTTAAATGTTCTTGATGGTTGCTAGGTGGTAGCTACTAGGCTTAGGCGGTACCAGGATATTTAGAAATCCTGATGATGATTTTTAATACACATCAAAAATACAGGCACTCCTCTCGATAGTAAACTCATTGTCACCAGAGGTCAGTCTCCAGTCTCTGCTGGTGGAACAGGAAGCTGAGCCGACATCGCGACTCTGAGTGTTACAGGAATGAGTAAACAGCATATTTTTATATCTAGCTTTGTGAATTAGGGGCTGCACCCGACTCTTTAATTCTCAGATTATGTCAGTTGAATTAGATCCAGCCGTTTAATATGAATATTTGCTGATTCGTTTTTTGTCCATATAATGTTCTGAATTTTGAATGGGGCTCTGAAGGACGTTCAGTGTGAAAGCAGTATTCATGTTACATAGCAAACAGAACAGGAAGAAAATTTAAGTTCAATTTCAGTCGACTGAGAGGTCTCTAACTTATTATTTAAATCTCCAACTTTCAAGGGGCAGCCCCGGTGAATTACTGGTTACCTAGACGATTAATAAGACTGATTTAACAAGGCAAATGAGATAGTCTTAGTTTGATGAAAGAGAGAAACTTGAGTTTCGAAGGTGTGAAGTTATAGTTCTATATTTAATAAGGAAAATAAGTGTAAGAATATTAACCTTTTTGTTATTTCGTGAACTAAGGGAGCTTGTGGCACGTGACAAACTGGCCAATCAGGGGGTTAGGGGGGTGAGGAGGGTAGAATCGCACATTCACACTGTCCTAGCTACTTGGGGAAATTTCAAGAAGGTATGAAAATATAGATTCCACCCAGCCTAGTTGCTGCAGTGTATCTCTGGACATTATGCAACAGATTGCTGCCAGAAACCAAAGCTCACATTTCAATAAGCCTCATGTATCAGTGTGTCTGATGTGTGTATGTGGCACAAACTGTTGAATGAAAAAAAACACCCAAAAAGAAGTATGCAGGGTACAAAAAGGTGCTGTGCTGAACCAAGGACACTAAAAATTCACTGTGGAGTTTTGAGAGAGCTACAAAAATGTTTTCTGTGTTTCTCATTTGCTTTTCGCTGGCATTTTGCAATTTTTAATCTCATATGAACACTCTGATTAAATGTGATAAATGTTAAATGACTGTGTTCTGTCTTTGCTCGTGGTTTTTCCCCACTGGTTAAACCGCATATATTCCAGTGTGGGGTCACAACATTGTTGCCAGTGTGCATGTTGAAGGCGGTTTGACCATAGTAATAAATTCTTGGCATGTCTTGTAATAAATAATGAGATTGGAGTGCTGTCGTTTACTAAATTATTTTTCCTATCCCCCATGAAAAGTCACATAATTAAACATGGAGTGCAAACTGAGGAGACAGATTGATGAAACCATCTGGCAAACTCACTTTCTCTGAGTCCGGGCACCAGCTTGAAAATGATCTCCTCCAGGGTGTTGTCCAACCTGAGAATATGGTGTGAGAAGAGTGTGAAAAGGAGTTGGAGGGAAAGAGGGATGATAAGGAGGTAAAGAGGAAGTTGCATGAGTTTTGAGAGGGATTTAAAGTGATGGGAGTTACGAGGGGGCGCAGTTGTGGAGGAAGAGGAGGGAGGGATCAGGTGGGCAGAAAGCAAATACAAGAAATGCAGTACGAATAAATGATGAAAGAAAAATGAAGGATATAACCAAGAGAAAAAAATTAGATGTCAGAAAGGAAAAATAAAGCATGAGTCATTTAAGATAGTGATGGTCAAAAGACAAAACATGGTGTAAGTCAAAACAGATGACAAATGAAATGAGAATAAATAATGGGCAGTAAATACAATAAGAAAGAAACAGAAGGATAAGGAGACAGAGATATGATAAGAAGAGAAGGATGGCATCAAATGATGGAAAGACAAGAACAAACAGGTGGACAAGAGGGTCGCTCATACGGCAGAGGTGAATGGAATTAAATTTGGGGTATTTCTAAAAAGTTATGGTCTCTTTTAAGGTGAGGAGAAAGAGTCTTAAGGATGATGAAGAAAGCCTGAAGGTGGTTGACAAACTACCAATGAAAAGGAAGAACGAAGTTCAGTCAAATAAAAGAGGGGACGAAGTAAAAGAATAAAAAGCACATCTAACCTGAGCATCTCCAGTGGGTTGGTCTCATGGACCTGAATGCCACATTTCGGACAGTCGTTACTCTCCTCAAAGTGCTGCACAATACAGCTCTTACAGACTGCAGGAAGAAAGAGCATCAACACATTCCAATGGAGTTAAATTAATATCTCTGATAGAAACTCTTTATCAAGAAAGTTTAAAGTCACCTTGTTTAAGTATTCTAAAGAAATAAAGAAAAGAAAGAGACCTGCCTTGAGCAGCTGAGAACCAGCTAGCTAGCTTGCTAGCTCGCTTATTAGCAGGTTAGCTCAGTTGCAGATAGTTTGCTCACTCACAAGGAGGGTCTGAAATGTACTTTTTTCACTGCCTGCCACTATGGCATCATCGTTTCATGAAAAGCATGTTGTCATTTAAAGTTTGATAGATTTACACAGGCTACAATTACTGCCGCGTGGTTGTATTCATAAGTGCACCAGTCAAGTTGCAGTTTCAGTTATCACTCATATCTGTCCAGACGCATACGAAGCCATGGCAGAAGGTAACGATGGTACTGCAAATAATCTACATATTCTAAAACATGGAAGCCTCACACACGTCTTATCTTCCCACCAGCAGCACAGAAGATCACAACAGCTTCAAGGTGGACACCCAAGATTAGCGTCACCAATTCAGTATCAAATGTGGGACACATTCTTCTGTTCTGGAGTTATGACATTGAACAATTGCAAGAAAAAATGTTTTTGCTAAAACATTATGATGTCACAGTATGGTTGACCTTTGACCTTTTGGATATCAAATGTAATCACTTCATCATTACATCCTACTAGACATAAGTGTGAAATTTTGTCATAATTAGCGTGTGAATTCTTGATGTATGGCCAAAAACGTGATGTGTTTTGTGTCACAGCGACCTTGACCTTTGACCACCAAAGTGGACAAGAATGAGACAGATGCTAGGTCACAGTGGCCTTGACCTTTGACCTCTCCATCACTGAGTCCCAGTGGACATTTGTGCCCAATCTGAAGAAATTCCCTCACGGAGTTCTTCAAATATCAAGTTTACAAGATTGTGTGTTTGTGTGCGTGTCTGTTGTTTCACTCACAGGTGTGCAGGCACTCGGTGACCGTGGTCGGTTTAATCAGGTAACCTCGACACAGGTAACAGGTGATGAAATGGTTGAAGTCTCTCACCAGGTGCCTCCTTCCTGTAGCAGCCATGTTTGGAGTTTTTTAGTGATGCTACTGGACCAGTTACAGTTTGTAGCTGAAGGGAAAAGTCACCTTCTAGCTTTAGCAGAGTCAGACGTCCATTCACAACGATGAGGAATGGAAGAGATTATAGTTACAGGCTGATGTTGCCTGCTAGAGTTGAAGAAGTATTTTTGTTTAAGGTTAAACTGGGTGTAAAGGGTTGGAATCCTCACCAACACTGGCTAATGTTAGTCCAGGCTAGTGCATACAAGTGTTCACTATGCACAATTTATGGAAGAGATAAAAGATCCTACTGTGTAAAATCCTGCTCCATCCTTGACTTAAATTCAGTTTTGTAATTAGATTTTCTTTAGGAACATCTCCCACACAGATCTTATTCCATCTTCACTGAACCATGTTAGTCCCATTGACATAAAAAAAAGGAAACCAAAAACACCAGGCTGGTCCAGTCAGTGTAATCCTGTTTCACACAAACACGTTTGTGAAATTCCCAGAATTCCAGGAGAGTAGGATGTCTCGCTTCCCTCCCTGTCTCAGCCGCTGTGCCATTTTTAATCCACGAGAGGTCAAAGGTCAGCTGACCACAGTGAGGCCAAACACTTCTGCGCAGTCGTCCTCGTCCCAGTGTGTTCATTCATCATGGTGGTACCGCTGTTGTTGACGTCTTCATCCGTCCAGTGGCACACGGTGACATGGAATTGTCTGATGACCTTTTAACCTCGAACTGAAGTTACCTAAAGAGGCAAGACAAGGCAACTTTATTTATATAGCACATTTAAACACGAGGTAATTCAAAGTGCTTTACATTAAAATACATAAAAAACATCAAGAAACAACAATAATATATAATGATAAAATAAAAAATAAAAGCAACAACACAAAGGCAGTATAAAAGGATTGACAAGGGAGTTAAAAAAGCTTGAATGCAATAAAAATAGTGGGCGAAGAGAAAGCATGACAGAATGGGTGGTTGTTGCAGCGCCCCCTATGCACAGGGAATGGAACAGCACAGTCTATAAATCCACTGCTAAAAAAAGGGAAGCAAAATGGAAAAGGGAACGCTTCAGTCACACACCAGATCTTGATGAACGCAATGACGTAACAACAGTGTCGCTGTTACCCAGCGATCATCATTGCATATCTGTGTATAACAAACAGTATCTGAGAAAATTAGAAATTATTACCAATTTTAATATCGTATTATAGTTTATTTGGAATAAGAATATAATTTTGTGATCGATGCCACTGACTATTTTACAAAAAAAGAAAAAAAAACATGATGGAGATGGGTTTGCCTTTTTCAAGGGCGTACATAGCAAATGGCACTGTTTTTAATTTAATTAGAGTTCTTCTTTGAGCACAGGCATATTTCCAAGGTGGCTATCACCTCACTCATAAGTGAAGTGAACCCCTCAACATCAACATCACGAGCCCATGCACACCGTCCATATTTACGCCCCTGGGGCTGACTGACTGACTGATTGTTGGGAGATGTTACTCAAATTGCAATTTTGGTCAGTCTCTTATTGTGCTCAATTATCAGGATCCTTCAACATACATCTATCACCACAAGCTGAGTTTTATGATTCTACTCGTAGGGTTTCGAGACTAAAACCTGTTGAAATGTATGACGAACTAAATTAGATTTTTTCCTATATATTTAAGTAAAGGCTCAGGCTTACAATCAATAAGTCGACACATATAGAGTAGCCTTATTTTACAGCTGTATTGCTTGTCCTCATCATGTTTACCCCCCTTTGCATCTCTTTTGTTTTGCTCTGTCTTACCTGTTTTGTTGTGTGATTAATTATCATTAACTAACAGTGACATGAACATTCATCCAGCAGGATTGTTGCCGTTCTGACCTACATGCATTCATCTCTGGATTACCATTACTATGAATAGCTAAACTCTCCAACTTGCCCCCATTCCATCCCCACTTTGATGGATCTGAATGAATTTTGGGTCCCCTACTTCAGATACAGATATTGGGCTGAATATTAAGCTTCATAGTGGTGGCTGCGATCCAACCCAGAAGTTTCATACTTACAGTGTAAAGCCTTGTATAATGCTTTATTAAATGGGATGGTGTCCACGGTGCTGTTACAGTAAATGAAGTGAGCAAGCCAGGAAATGTTTCTGGACGTGGGATTAGTCACTGTTCTCGGGTCTGATTCATCCCGGCAGCACTCTGCCCATTACCTGCTGACACGTCACCATGTAATCATCATGCAAATGACTATAATAACAGTTAAAGAATGAACACTTTGTTTATTCAGACAGGCTGAGTTTGACACTTTTTACTGTGATGGCTGATATAAATGTAACCGATATGCAATTCATGTCAGAGTCAAAGAAGTGTCTAAGTCTGAGTTTTGGTGGGTTGACCTGCCGTCATTAGTGACCATAATTTACTCATATATATAAAATCAGGTCTTCCGAGTCAGTGATCTCTTTAAAGTCCCTCCTTAAGACATACTTTAATCAGTACTTAACTTCAGTACTTTACTTGAATTTTAAGATCATTCAGACTGTTTTTATGTCCTCAGTTTTAACATACTAACGTGCTTTTATCAGTTCATTTAAAAGTTATTTTCATGTCTTGTCTGTTCCAATTATTTGTAACTTTATTTTGAAAAGTGTGTTACAAAATAAAGACTTTCATTATTATTTTTGTTATTATAAATGGTCAGAAGTAAAACCATAAAGTCTGTGTGTCAAGTCACCACTGTGTATCGCACACAAACTTAATAACTGTAGGAATAATATATCATTGTTAAAATAAACAAACTATGTACCACAGCTCCTATGTGAATATTGTATGTAAAGTACAGCAACAAAGTAGGAAGTAAAAATACCGTAAGGAATGCTGTGGCTACTTAAAATTAAAGTGAAATATAAGTGAGAATTTCAACGCTCATAACCAATACATTTATTAACCAATTAAATATTTAAAGGTATACTTTGCAGAGTTGTTGGTTTCTCGTTGTAAACATGCTCACAAGAGAAAGTGAAAGTAAAAGCCGACCCCAGACTGACTCTCATCTGGTCTGTCACCTTGCTGTGTTTTCTGGCGCTGCGTCTCTTAGATGCCGGCTGCTTACACTCTGGCACCTGTTTGCAAACTTTTTACAAAGCTCTGACCTCACTTCAGTGCTGTGGTGGTACATGCCCATAAGTGAGGAAAGACAGGAAGAAGAGAATGAGACAATCCAGGCAGAGGGCAAAGTCTGTGCAGAGAATACACTGCAACATACTTCTGGTGAGTCATAAGTGGTAACAGAGGGACTATCTCTGTATGACTCTAAACATTGTTTTGTTTTTTTGTTTTTTTAAAGGAAAATCCTGCATGCCTTTAAAAATACCAGGCAAAGAGTTCATAATGTTACTGTTATATTTCCAAATTATATAAACATGAAATAAAACCATATGTACAAGACACTGTCACTTTAACTGTCACTCTAATATTTGACTATGTCATAAACAGGGTTTTTTCATTCCTAAATTATACTAATATGAAAAATGCATTTTAAATTGAAACATTGTGCCAAACTTTGCACAGAACATTTCCAACAAGCTGAATTCTACAAGGCTGCACATCGCTTCAGATTTATTTTAATATTGTGAATAAAAATCTTTAGAAACTTCTCAATGCCACATGGAACAAGTCTGTCTCTAAAGCAGTCGTGCTGCAGTCGTGGTCCATTCTGAATGTACCGCAAATGCCTCACGAACATGTCGAGCTTGAAAGAACACACTTTATTTTTAAGTGCAGTGACTTTCTGGCACAGAGCTTTTATTTTGAAGTGCTGTTTCCTGCTGTAGAGTGAGTGACTAATGGAAAGCTACAGGAGAGAGGCAGCACACTTGCTCAGTTGGCCCGTGGTAAAACTTAGTTTTGGTAAAACAAATAGAATAAATCAAAATCTGTCGATGTTTCCTTTCAATTTTTGTTCCAAACAACGGAGAAACAAACAAACAGATGGGTCTGAAAACATAAGCTAAGTGCCATGCAGTGATGAGGATGATGAGTATTGCGATGAGGCTGCCACAACAGAGCTGCATGGTGACATGATGATCAGTAACTTTTTTTTTTTTACTTTTTTTTTTTTTGTAGGCAAGCTTAAATCTAAACCGAAGACCCACATGTTTTCTACGGCCTTTGATTGTCCCTAAGGTTTCTGATTTTTATTTTTATTTTTTTCATTATTTTTGAGGGGATCTTACTATACAGTGCTTTATCTATTTTTTTTAATTACTTTATTATGTATTTATTTCTATTATTTTATTTATTTATTTATTTATCTATTTTTTTTCATTTACTTATTTTCTCACCTACTTGTGCATTTTGTTTTTATTATTTTTGTTATTTTTCTGACATTTTGCTGTTACAATGGTATGTTATTTCACTTATTTTATTTTACTGTACAACAAATTTGATTTGATTTGATCCTATGTATTAATTTTGACAGATGCAATATGCTAATTATTACTAAATATTAATAATTACTGTAATATTATAAGGCATGAATGGGTTTTTTATGCATTAAAACTGCTAAATCTATGTTTATTTTTCTTTAATCATCCACAGGAGAGAGCTGATCAGCTCAAATCAATAAAAGTAAATGTAGTTATTAAGCCCCAACTTGTTTTATATTTCATCCACCTGCTACAAACTCAACAGCTCCAACTGAAACAGGATGAGACTCAACTGTCACAACTGCCTACCTGTAATGAGGGATGTACTTTATTCTCATGTGCAACTCCCATCATATTGAAATGACGTCACACAAACTGCATGTTGACATGCTGAGTGTGCGTCAGGTGTGTAAACAGTGCTGGACACACGCAGAGCTGGACACAGGCGGCTCACACACCGCGGAAACCAACTGGAGACAGAGGAAACAGTGTGTGCTTCACTCCTCGCTCCTGCTTCTTTCAGCGTGGGTCGCTTTTTGCTAGAAAAATCTCAAGTGCGCAGCTTAGAAATCCCCCTCAGTGTCCGTCAATGAGAGAGTCTCTCTCGCGCGCGCACGGGCGTGCTATTTATTCACACACGGAGCGGATCTGCTTATCTCATCGTTAAGGCGCGTCACGCTCTACGTCACCTGTGTCAAAACAACATCAATGGACGACACACGCACATTACAGTGACACACGCCGATGTATTATACATGTTGAAACGCTCGTGTACGCATACGCGCGCGAGCAGATGTCGCAGCTCGTTAGTGTATCCCCATCTATCTACGCACACACACACACACACACACACACACAGAGAAAGAGGGAGAGAGAGAGACGCACGCAGCACGTATGGGCAGTAAAAGTTGCTTAGCTTCATGTCACGGCCTTTTAACGACACGGACGGGAAGCGCACCGCACGCGGGTTATTTGGCGTTGGCGTGAACATACCGCATGTGCGTGTGTGCACGGCGACGCACTTTGCGTTTTAGAAGAGCGAGTGAGAGAAGGGGGAGGGAGGGGTACAGAGAGAGATGAGGTCCAGCCAGCAGCGTCAAAGTTTGGCTGAAACGTATCGCGACCGACGTCGACTGATGAATTCGCCATCCGCGCAGAAACCATAAGAAATAAGAACACATTCCTCACCTCCGTGCACACTTTCCCCCCTGCCCCCGGAGTTATGGATGCCGCGGCTGGGCAGGAATGTCCACCATGACACTGCCAGGTCCTCCCGTTCAGTCTGGTCCGTGTACTGGGTGAGGAGAGAACACGGAACTGGTCGGCTCGGATCTGCCCCAGTCCGCCCAGCAGCCAGGCAGTCAGGCAGGCAGCAGGCAGCAGAGAGCAGCGGTGGGCGGGGAGCCACCAGGCAGGCAGGCAGGGCTCGGAAACTGAAAGCGGTTGTGTAACTGAGTGACTACTGGCCTACAACACACACATACGCGCGCGCGCACACACACACACATACACACTCACGCTGTGTAGTGATGAACGGCGATGGAGCGCAGGCACCGCAAACAAGAGTTTGTTTTAATTTCCCAGCTTCATTTCAATATAAAATATAATCACAGTGATTCAAAGAAATACATTATAGACTCAAACAACACATAGGGTATAACATATAGATACCACACAGTACACATCACTCACACACATGTTGTCTGATTTCCTCCCATGTTTATGAAGAAAAGTTTCTCTTTTGTTACAGCAAGTCACAAATTAATCATATTTTCAGGAAGGGTTTCTAATGACACATCCAACATGTCTTTGTGGGGCCCACGTGGGTAAGAAACGAGCTGAAATATGGGGCAGATATTTGATTGTCCATGTGTTCCATATTGGCCCCATGACATTTGCACATATGAGTGGGTTTACCCAAGTGGGCCCCAGGTGAGATGCCCATATCAGACCCATACCCGCTTTGTACTCAGGTAGCCCCAGAGTGATGCGTGTGGGTTAGGCTACTTACCTTAGGCAAACCCACCCATGTGAGCAGTTAGCATGCCAATATGGGCTCAAACATTTTACATAGGCTACAACATATAGGTACCACACAATACACATCACTCACACACACACACACACACACACACACACACACACACACACACACACACTGCCTCAGCCACAGCATTAATAATAATAATAATGATAATAATAATAA
>JAPZEB010000003.1:30086033-30097046 GCA_029783705.1 Chaetodon striatus | reverse complement strand
CGTGGTGTCCAGGGAGACTTGCATTAATCCATCCATCTACCAACTCCATTAAAGAGTCCGAGGAGCGACGGTGCTGTTCTGGCCCACAATGTACTATCCTGTCTTGTTTAAAGAATTGGTTGCAGCACATTGTTATCTCATCCCGCTCTCCCAGACTAAAAGAAAATGCCAAACAGGACTCGGACAAAGTCAAGAGCCTCAGCCTCGACCTTGAGAGAAAAGAGGACGACACTTCAGATCTCAAAGAGAAACTCGCCGACTACAAGAAGCAGATCCAGCAGGTCCAGAAGGAGGTACTTGGCATTTTTTGAGAACTTGAACGCAATCTTCTTTAATGAGTGACCTTCAATAAGTAGTTGATTTTTAAGTTGTTACTGCCAGTATGCAGCAGATATATTGCTTTGCTATTTGGAGGTTGTAGTGTCTAAAGTAGTGTCTACACTGAGGTGGTTAAATTTCAGACGGCAACTTCTCTGTGTTTTGACTTTTCGGCTACAATTTGCTGACATTTTCCAAAAACTGTGCATTTTAAAAATGCTTAAATTCCAAGAGATAGGCATCCAAAACCTCGAGCCAGTCAGACATTGATCTAAAGTATTTTTGATGCTATATGATAAATTTCCAGACATCACATTTTCTCTCGTGACAGCTGAAACTGATTTTGGTGTCAGAGGTCCGACCACAGACTCAGTCCCATCCAGCAAGAAAATTACTGGATAAATAAGACCTTGGGGACTTTTCAGATGGGAAAGTATAGGGCCTGAATGTTGACACGATTCAGTTGTGGCAAAGCGTATAAAACAGAACAGTGTGTATAGAACTATGTACAAATGTGTATTGTTGCTCTCCCATGCCTCTGCTACAGTCAGTGACTCATATCAGATTTTTTTTTTTTTTTACGTCTCTAAAAAATTAATATCAGTATTGGCCTCAAGAATCCTGTATGTTTTGGGCTACAGTATGATACTGAATACATGTTTTCAGCCTTTCCCTTTCTCCTCTTTGTCCTTCTGATTTGCTCCGTTGCTCCTCGCTGACGAACCAAAAAAATGTATTTGTTATATATGTGTTTGGACAAAGTCAAAAGGTCAGTTGACACTAAAATGGTTATTTTAATACATTCATGAATAAATTTCATGCTTCAGAGACTAGGGCTGCATTTTTTTTTTTTATTGTTGATAAATCTGTCGATTGTTTTCTTGAATAACTTATTCGTTGTACAGTCCATAAAATGCTGATCAGTGTTTTCCAAAGTCCAAGGTGATGTCCCCAAATGTCTTGTTTTGTCCACGACCCAGAGAAACTCAGTTTACTGTCACAGAGGAGTAAAGAAACCGCTAAATATTCACATTTAATAAGCTGGGATCAGAGAAGTTTTACTTTTTTCTTAAAAAATCACTCAAACCGATTAATCGTTTATCAAATTATTTGGTGATCAGTTTAATTTTTGACATGTAAGGGATTATTTTCCCTTAAGCATTGCAGCTTTATCCGAGAAACACACCTCTCTTGGCAAACTTTGACCCAGTGCGTAAAGACAGGGTAGCAGAGTTACTGCAAGCTGGGCACACTCTGGTCTTATGTCCAGAGGATTTTGCTACAACATCTAAAACAGCAGCTAGATGTCTACAGAAGTGGTGATGGAGCCAAACTCGACTCAGCTGCACGCAGTGGACGTTGCGGTTTATATAAAGCACTGTCACGCTTTACATCGCATTGCAGTCTTTGGATTTGACTTTTCTGAAGTGAAAATTGAGCACAAAAATGTGATCACTGGCTACTAATTAGGCGCTGATATGAACAGCAGACAGCTTGAATCACTTGTAACTTTAATGTTGTTTTATCTTTTGTTTTTGACTTTTTCTTTCCCCTGAAGATCTCGACCATGAGAGAAGAAGAAAAGACTTTGAGGCAGAAGCTGACTGACACTGAGAAAGCCAAGAAGCAGCTTCAGTCTGACGTTGCCAACAGAGACAGAACCATTCAGCAACTCAAAGTGGTAAGATAATGTGTCATTTGCTTTTCCATTTCTCAGACCAAATCTCTGAAGGCTTTAACTCTGTTTGTACTGGGAGAGCCGCACCCTCTTCCCTCTGTGTGCCAGCCTGCAATCCAACAGATTTCTCTTTAACTGCCTCCATACTGGTATTTTTGATATGCCATGTTCATGCACCCCCCGCCTTTTCATCCTCTACTTATCAAGGACCAATCATCTGACACCAAGACTGACCAGACGCTCCACCAGAAGGCCTGTAAAGGTAAATGATGCGTGTCTGTGTGTGTGTGCTTCACTAGAGGAAAAGCATTTTGTCATGTTTTTGGAGGGAGAGCTGCTTTTGAAATCATCATGGACACTTTCATAAGGCTGTAACAGATTATTATTGTCAACACTGATCGATCTGTTATTTTATCATTTGGTTTAGAAAATAAGGTAAAGAAAAAAATCCCCATTGCAAATTCCCGGAGATCCTCAGATTGGTTGTATTGTTGGACACAGCTTGAAAACAAATCTTCAGTTTACAATCGTGAAATAGAGAAGCAGAAAATTATTTCTTCAGGAAGTTTTGTGAAACTCCTGAGCTGCTTTTCTGTTAAAAAAAATCTTTGAGTAAAACTGTGGCTGACATTTGACCTGTTTTACAGAAGGGTAGTAGCAAAAAGGAGAATACCTCCCTCAGGGATCAACATTTTATGGTACATTTATTGCTGTGTGGGAGCTGTGTGTTCTTTTAATTACTTCTGGCAGTCTGTATTTAAACATGTACCTTTGTTTGTGGGTGGCTGGGTGTGCTTTTGTCGATTTCTAGAACTTGAGGCAAAGGAGCGTGTTATAGAGGACATGCGTTTGGCTCTGACAGAGCAGGAGGAAACACAGGACCAGATGGAGCAGGTTTTGGAGGAGAAACTTAACCTCATTCAGGAGCTCTCCAGCGGTAAGAATCTGAAAAATCAATGAGAGAACATGAAAAGCAAACACAGACGTTATGAAAAGAATGTGGATTTTATTGTTTTGAATTAAAAAAAGGGGTTTGGCCCGTGGACAGCTTAGTGTAATCCTCTTATCCTCGCAAGCTGCAGAGAAACAAGAATGTTCATAACAGACATAAAATGAAACTGACTGGACACTGAGGCGGGGGGAAACTTGTATTTGTCTCACAACAACAACACCTTTAAATTGGATGGCAAAGTCAATTCAGAGAGTCAGCCAGGTTTGGGGTCGCTATGAGAAAAGGGTGCAGAGTGTGAAGTATAGCACACCACAAGCTGATGCACACATGAATGCAATAAACAATCTAAAGGAAACTTAACTCAGCCTCTTTTTTCATCGTCACTAAAGCAGTAAAACAGAAAAAAGACATGCGCACAGAAATGAGGTAACACGCTCATAGAAGTATTCATTTTGTTAAAACTGTTTTTTGTATGTCTTCTTCTTTTGGTTTAAATCATTTCAGAGGTGGACAAATTGAAAGGGATGTTGTTGCAGCAGGATCGCCGTGGAAACGACACACAGCGTCAAGTCGACAACTCGTCGGATGACCTCAGCCTGGCCAAACAGAAGGCTGCCCAGGCTCAGGAGAGCTTGAAGGTAATAAATGGAAGTTATTTTCAAATGTTGTGTGAGACGGTGGGAGCAGAAATGTGTGTCCTCGGTTGCAACACGAGAGGAAGGAAACATTAAGAATATAACATTCAAACAGGAGTTTTGATTATTAATATGCATAATTAGTTAATGCCTGTTGAAAATTTGATGACTCGAGTAATTTACTGATACGTATCTGTGAGGAATCTTCGTCTAACACAAGTTAGGGCAGCAGACCTTGTACAACCTTCCTTTGCATTCATAGCTTGCACTACTTAAAACAAATGCTGCAACAACTAATATCAGAGTATAGGTCACATTTTCTCAACAAGCAATTACAGTAAGCCTCAAGACATTTATGTGCTTTGGTTCTTTAATTAAAACTAGTAAGACTGATGTCAGATCAGGGTAAGTTGTCGTGTGTTTCTATTTGATGTCGTCAATTGTAGATACCACTCTTTTTCTTGATGTAGGCCAAAATGTGTTCCAGATATTTAAACAGAAATAACCATTTTGTGTCCAGTCGTGTGCAGATAAACACCAGGCCGAACGCAAAAAGTGGCTGGAGGAGAAGCTGTCCCTCATCGGCCAAGCTAAAGAGGCGGAGGACAAGAGGAACCAGGAAATGAGGAAGTTCGCAGACGACAGAGAGCGCTTCACTCGGCAGCAGGGCCAGTTGGTAGGCTGAGGATGATGTGCAAACACACTAAACACTAACTTTAACATGTCAACGTGTCACCAGGGTAGAATTAACCTCAAAGCACAGCTGAGCTATAGCACACCTGAAGGTAAAAGAAGAAAGGTCCCGCTGAGGCTGATGATAGTTGAACTTGTCTGGCAATATAGAGTTAAGCCTGAGAAGTCTGAAATGTCTAAAATGGCCATTGTAAAGAGGATACGCCATTTTGATTTGGGTGATATCTTGTTTTTTGCCACACTTTTAATAGTTTAAGAGAAGTAAATGTGCTTTAATATTCTTGTTTTACGGATTTGTTTACGCATACAGCACAAATAGATTTTCCCTCTTCATCAGGAGTCCCTGTCATCCCAGCTGGCTGAGAAGGATCAGGCCATGGAGAAGTGGAGGAAGGAGAGAGACACTCTGGTAGCAGCTCTGGAGGTCCAGCTGCAGAAGCTCCTCTCCAGCCAAACAGAGAAAGACAAACTCATCCAAGAGCTGCGTCAAAATAACCCACAGCCACCACAAGAGGTCAGTATGACATAAAGATGATGACAGACACAGAGACCACACACTGAAGATGTAAAGGGTCAGAAGAGGCTGCGTTGCGCACCACAGAGACTGAATGTAGGTGAAATATTTTTAAACGTTAGACGTGCTTCAGTTAAAGAGGAGATAGGAAGGAGACGGATGAGGAAGCAGGGTATGTGGTGATATTTGAGGATTAGTGTCTCACATCTCTCAGTCAGATAACATCCGTCTTGAGTCGTAAAGGCTTTTAATGGATTTTTCAACCCTCAGTAACAAAAACTAAAACAAGTAGCTACTGTCCTCCATTTGAAACATCATAGTGGTATATTTCACCTTTCCACACACTCCAATCAATGGTGTCAGAGCAGTTCGTTCCCATCATCCGTCAAGGAAAAACACCTGCTGTGGAATCATTGATCGGGGTTTAGCCAGAGGTGAAACTTCACTGAAAGTTTGAACTGCATCAACAATTTTCTGCCCCATTTCATTCAGCGTTGATTCACTCTTTAGATGGGATTCATGGGGAGAGCAGACCCCGGTGTTGTGCAGGGAAAGAGACTTTAAAACATCTCTCAAGCTGCAACTTTACCGTAATCCTACAGAAGGTGGTTGGGGGGGGGTGGGGGGGTTTGCTTGGGACCTCAGTTTGTCAAGTTTATTTGTAGAGCACATTTCAAAACAACAAGCGTTGACCAATGTGCTTTACTAAGAGATGGAATAAAACACAGGAATGAGCAAGTGAAATCAGTCATGAATAAGAGAATATAAGTTAGTTTTGTTTGTGACAAAATTCACCAGATAAAGATAGATAAGAATGACTTGCCTGTGCTTCTGTTTCTGTTAAACATTTTTGAGCAGCTTGTTAAACTTTAGGTCACCGGATAGACTCGTTCTTATCTCCATAAACTAGGGATGCACCAATTGTGAAATTAGAATAACAATTTAGCCAGTGTTTTGCCGTTGTATGTTTTGTTTTTGTTATTGCTCATTTACCGTTCTTTTGCCAGGGAAGCAAAGACAATTTCATTATAAAAATAATAACATTCAGTCCTTCATTGTGCTACCTTTGAATGAGCACAAACTCAATCGAACACATTTATAAAACAGCCTTTAATATAACTTTCTTTCACATTAAAATATTTTTTAAAAAACTGCTTCATAAGCCATTATTTCTTTATATAATATATCATACAATATATCATATATGAAACGACCAGATTTATTCAAGTTTATCACCCAAAACTACATTTACAAGATTACATTTGAGCACATCATGAGAACACTATAATTTACCTTCGCCCAATACTCATTTTTACCATCATAAAGTCACTCGGTGCAACCTCCGTCTGCTGTTAGTTCCAGCCACCTGCTGCTAACAGCTAACGTTCACAATGTAGCATTATAAGGGGGACAGTGGGGTGCGTCCCATGACACATTTTTAGTGAGCTTACTGTGTCCTTTCGTCCTGATGGCATCCTGGAGAAGATCTCTGTTTATCCGAAACACGTTTCCTATTGTCCCAGAGAAAACAGGACTCCATTGGTCTCAAGCCCTGCTTTTTAGCCAACACAAAGTTGATGTAACACAAGGGAAAAAAATCATCCACTACCATCAGTGATACCATCTTATACGCTGATTGGCCACTGGCAGTCAACAAAGTGAATATAGACACTGATTCAGATGATAAATCAGTGCATGCCGACTGTACACAGATATCTACGTATGTATGCAGAATCTGTAGGCAACAGAATAAGGTTTTCGTATCAGGAGCGTTCTGGTTTTCGTTTGTAGTACGAGCAGTATTGATCAATCACATTTGACCAGGCTACGGTTGCTTGCAGGTCAACAGTCTGTGTGGAGAGCAAAAGAGGCAGCGCACATAAGCCAAAATGCAGTTTTGGAACCTGTAAGCTATCATCTGATGACGATTTAGCTGTATATTTGAAAAATCTGTGTTCATATGCAGACATCTGTTTATCTAGACTCTGTGTATATAGAGTGTCAGCATGCTGATCACACTGTAAACAATAAATGGCACACAGAACAGGAAGTCTTGGCCCTCGATCATCTGGTTATCTGGTGGCTACACTTGAACCCCCGAAATATTGGCCTTAACCTCCAGAGGCTAAATCCCGGGTTTGGACCAGTTCCATCTTTCTCTCAGTGCCTTCTCTGGTGAACTGTGGGTGAATCAGCATTGTTAACGTGGAGCCATATCTCTGTTCCACACATGTGGCATTTTAGTATTTTGCACATTACTCTGTCACATTTTATCCACACTGGGCTTTTGTTTGCTCCTCAAAATAACAGTTTCTTTCACTGTGAGCAGACAGTTTCCCCTACATAACTACATGACAGACAGTGTGAAGGGCACGCTGTAATGATACACCAAATCAAATTGATGCAAAGCTCAGCGTCTGATACAGCTGTATTGATTTAAAAATTTGGGAGAGAATTGCACCTAATTCTATGCGAGCATCTTTGTATCTGAAAAACCACAAATGATATTAAGAAAACTCGATACATGTGACAGAGTGCAGAATCTGCCTCAGCAGGGAAACTATCCAAACTAAATCCTTAATATACAAGGATTATTGAATGACTGGTCCCAAATGCAGTTTATATTAGGATGATGTCATGGTCTTCAAATGTAAGTCTAAATTTAAAGATTTTTAACCAAATTTATGCACAAAGTTTTTTTCAACCAGCGCTTGAAAAGCACTTTAGCACACTTAATAATATTTCGTATTGAATATTCATATTTTAGACCGAGCCAGGTTAGATTGTGTTGAAATGTTGACCACTTAAATGTGAATATTAAATGACATTATAGAGATGTTTCTGTCCTCTTCATTAACTTTAATTGGGAACTTGTAAACTGCTTTTTAATGTCATGCAGTCCAATGTAGAAACACCAGTAAATATGAGGAATAAGTGCGTTAAACTTAAATATCCGATCTCCTTACCCTATCTCTCAGGCTGAGCCCACCCATCCTACAGAGGGAACTCCTTTAGCAGCTTGTATGCGTGATCTCGTTTTTCCTGTCACTACCCAAAGCTCATGAGCATAGGTGAAGGTTGGGACATAAATGGACTGTTAAAAGGAAAGCTTTGCCTTTCAGCTCAGCTCCCGCTCCACCACAGCGGTCGAGTGCAGCGCCCGCATCACTGCTGACGCCCAACCTAACTGCCTGTCCATTTCACACTCCATTTTCCCCTCACTTGTGAACAAGACCCCGAGATACTTGAACTCCTTCGGTCGGGGCATCTTTCCCAACCCAGAGGGGCATGCACAGAATCATGGCCTCAGACTTAGAGGTGCTGATCCCAACCACGTCACACTCAGCTGCAAACTGCCCCATTGCATGCTGGAGATCGCGGTGTAATGAAGCCAACAAAACCACATTATCTGCAAAGAGCAGAAGTGCAATGCTGAGGTCCCCAAACCAGACACTCTCCTCCCCCCGGCTGCGATTGTGTTGTTTGCGTAGGTTTAATTAATGATTTTGTCAATTTTATACTGTTGAGGCAAACTGTTTATGCAACGCTTTGTGTTGAGACAATTTAACTGAAAGTGCTGGGCAAAATAATGTTGATATTCAGTGAAGGAAATAACTTAAAATGTATTGTTTTGGAGGAAGTTAATTACATTTTGGGTACGGACAAATGACCATGGAGTTTTATAAACACCAGAAGCTAATGTGCAATGAAAAACATGCACTGTTTTCCATGTCCACATCTGAGGAGGGTTATCGCTGGTGTTTAGACCCTTAGACACAACCTTTCAAAGTTTGAACAAAACTTCAGCAGAGTTGTCTCTTTGTTCATACATTTTAAAGACATGTCCTCTTTTCCACTCATTTTTGCGACACATCACTCCATGCCAATGCTATATTTTGCTCCAGGATGTAACTCCTGTCTGTCTAAACTAATGCATTTCATGTTTTCAGGGTGAGACGAGCGTTAGGGACCAGAGTCATGGTGCACTGGCAGCAATTCCATCATTTGTTTCACATACAGCTCAATCTTTCCAGAGTTTTCCACTGATTGTTGTCTTGTACATTTGCCCGGGGACATTGGTCATGCCTATATGGGTTGCCATGGTTCCATGCTTGCTTTGTTTTTGTGTCTACCTGAATATGAACTGTACATCTCCCGTCATACATGACAACCTCAGCTTTGTGTAGCAAAGTGATTTTTGACTTCAGTGTGTTTGCATGTCCACCATGCATTCAGAAAGAATAACTAGCCCCTTATCCTTAAGGCTGTATTTGATAAGGAGTTTTAGATGCAAGTGATACTTGAGCAAAGTGTGATGCCTGCCAATTTTCATACTGATGGAATTTTGAGATGAAAATTTGTTGATGCTTACCGATAAATAATGGTTTTGTAGCCTGCTTCCTAGTAACAGAAGAATCCTCTCAGTTTTCTCATTATTGGTTGCTTGTAAAGTTTCAGTTTTAAATCTTCTAATCTTGTTTGCTATTGCATTAATGACTCTAAGCTCAGGATAACATTCATGATGGAAAACATTGAAGGGAAAACAGAAAACATCCTCAGTGTTCATGAATTTCCTGTTACAGAGTGGTGATGGTGGCATTGGTGATGGTGGCATTGGTGTGGCGGCGCTGCAGGCTACTCTGTCTGAAAGAGAAGCAGAGATCCAACAACTAAAGGAAGAGCTCAAAGCCTTAAAAGCCAAGCAGGAGGCCGCAGTCACACAGGTCAGTCTTAACTTTAGCTAAACCCCAAATATGATCTTCTTTGTGTCATTTAAAAACCGCTGCTTGAAAGGTGGCTGTTCAAAGAGTTTTGGTATCGTCCTTCACAAAGAATAGCAGCAGTGGTCATCTTGATTTTATATTCCATGCATGTCCTAAGGTAATTTGCACACCCTAATCTGCAAGTGAGACCCAGTGTGTGGCTTCTTAAATAGACTCAGGGAGTCACTGACCGGGCTGCAGTTTTCAAGGCAGATTTCAAAAATGGTCAAAATTCTCAAATTCTGTTATCTAAGCAAAAATCTGATAATACATAAATTACATCTAGACAGCATGGAAATGTTGGTGATTTGTTTTTAACAATAAGTGCTTTCCTTCACAAGAGAAAATCCGATTTAAAAATACCACTCTTAAAGTGACTGCAGTTGTTCTGAAAATATACATATTGCATCTAGACAGCACTGAGATGTTGGTAATTTTTTTTAATATAAATATTTTTGGGACTTTTTTGCCTTTAATGGAAAGTGAGCGTTGCAAGAGTCAGGAAATGGAGAGACAGAGAGGGGGATGACACACAGGGAAGGGCCTTCCAATGCAGGATTCAATCCGCAGCTGCCTGCATTGAGGGCTGTATTTTCTTTAATGGAGCGGCTGCTCTACCAACTGAGCTAAACACCGCCTCCATGTTTTATTTTTAGGAATGATTGCTGTGTGGAGTTTTCCCACTTTCAGGCATATCAGGGTATTTTCTACCACCTTGTGTTTGTTGTGATTTTATAGTGCCCCGTTTTTGGTAGTAGCGGTCACCTACAATTCATCACCCCTGTATTTTATTTTGGTAATTATTGCATCCTTTCTCTATTGTAGAATTGAAATTATTTGTGAAATATAAATGTGTATGGGGGTATTTTATTTTAATTCATGGTCTGGTCAACTGGTCACATATTCTACCTTGTATGTTAACCTTGGATTTATCCACATAGGTGTAATATGTGACGTGGTCATGTCTGTGCATATTAACCTGCCGGATCTGTTGGTGTTAGCATATCCTTGTTTTGACTGGTGAAGCTGAGCTGGTGAGTTACGATATGTGTAAACAAAGTGTTAAATACCACGATTATGCTCATGTATGCGGATTATATGGTGGAGAATATGTCCGTGTCATTAATATTTTGTTTTGTGTGTATTTGTGTCGTTTCAGTTGATTACCTGGCAAACGACACGGTTACTGTACTGGTGCTAGTTTAGTTAGCCTAGCATATGCAGTGTATGTGTGGATGTGTGTGTGTGAAATAAAAACTTCTGAACGACAGTAATCGGGCTGTCCGGGCTTGAGTAAGACACTGTCTCATAAGTTAAGAACACACCCCTTACAGTGGGAGTTATTGAATTAAGGTAGTTAGTTTAATAAAACCGTACAATTGCTTTGCTTCATAAGTAAATAACTGTTGTTTAAAATACCATTCTTGCATTGATTCTGATATGTATTCGTCAAACATCAT
>JAPZEB010000003.1:30074194-30085933 GCA_029783705.1 Chaetodon striatus | reverse complement strand
CATCAAAGAGAGACGTTAACTGAAAATGATTGTATTTTTTGTTTAACATAATGTGAATGTTGAAACTTTAAAGGTCCAGTATGTAAGCTTTGTGGGGATTTAGTGGTATCTTGCGGTCAGGGTAACAGATTGCAACCAGCTTAAACTTATCCTGGTTAGAATTCAGTGTCAAGGAGGTTTTCACCTTCAGCCAAGTTAAATACAAATTTTTCTTTGTCTCCAAAACAAACGACCAGAGGGTAGTTTGAACCATTAAAAACACTGAGTTAATCAGTTTTATGTTAAAAGATTAGTGTTTTTCTGAAGTTCTCATCACAGAGGGGCATACTTATCATGTTATATTCCATTTCTGCCAAATCCGACACACTGGACCTTTAAATTGAAATAAGAATACATGGCTTTATAGATTTTGTTTTGTATCTGAGGCCAAAGATGCTTGTGGTTTGCAGGATGACAGGCAGCTGCATAATTTTTCTCAGATTTTTTTCAATACTGATGTTTGTTTTTATATTTGTGCCGAAGTCAGGAGTAAACAGGTCAGAGCACACAGGATAGAGATACAGTACGAGCCCGGGAGGGTGGATGATTGTTTGGTTGTGTGCTCACTGGTTTAACCTGAATCCTCTGTTGTCATTTTCTTTTCGGACCTTGTTCAAATATTTGTGAGGTGTAATTACACACCGAGGGCTAGAATATAATAAAAGACGGGAAGAGAATTAATGGATTAGACTCAAAACTCAAAGTTGCATGTCAGTGACAAGGAAAACGTCTTTGCCCGCCGGGCTATCACCTTTTTACTTTATTTATTCATGGATTGTCCTCGGGTGCTCTCCATCTTCAAAGTGAGCAGAAATGCGGACAGCAGACCACAGGCTGTTACGACTTTGATCTTTCTGAATTTCTTGTTTTGAACTTGAGCACAGCAAAGTACAACACGTATTGGTTGCCAGTGGTAACCTTTTTTGACACCCTGTGTGGTGGATTGAACAGCATCTGTATGTGAGAAACCTTCTCCTCCAGAAACAGAGGACTCACTTTAAAATGCATAGGATAGTGTTCTTTGTTATCTGTACAGCTTTGTCAGTCTGAAATCCACCATGGAGGCTGTGGTTGCACCAGGCAGATTAATGTAGGACAGAAAAGCATTAAATAATGCATTAAATGTATCAACATGTTCCGGATGTTGTGCTTGAAGTCATGATTCATGGTATTTTTCCGATTTCTTATTCTGCCTATGACAGACTAAAAGCAGTGAGAGCCCTGCTACACTGGTTGGGATACCCCAGAGTGACACTGTTAAAAGGAAGTCAGGAGGAAGGAGGGACACCAGAGCATCAGTCAGCAGTCAGGTAAGCTAATGAGGTGACATGAATATGGAAGAAATGCATCAGCATACCTCATGAATCAAGTCAAAAACTTTAATGTTGGCTTTGCAGACATGTGTTAAACAAGTTAGTGGAAAAGAGGGTCTAAATTTTTTTCACAGTGTTTTTCAAATATATTTTTGAATTAAATTTTGAGTCTAAAATTACACAAAACATTGTGATTGAAATAAAGTCATTCCATGGGTGCTTAAAATTACTTTTCAGAACTGGCTCCTCTGTTTATATTTACAATTTCACCACAAAACAAACAAAAAAAACATCCTATTTAAAGTAATGCTTCAGACTGTGGACACAAGGTGGTCTGAGGCAGTTGCTGGTCATGGCATTTTGGTCTGCACATTATCTCTGCCTACAAATCATGTGGTGGGAGGTATGTCAGTGAGCCTGCAGCTGGTCAGACAGGAACATCAGACAAGTAGAAAAGTGCACTTACTAGAGTGCAGATCCCCGCCAGGTGGCTGCCCAAGCTGATCTCGGCCATCCCAGACAATTATGTTCCAGCAGATGCGCTGCGGGGCGTTTCAGAAGTGTCTCAGAAGCTAATACAAAATACCGTCTCGTCCATTTTTGGCCGAGCTGCAGCACGTTTAGAGTAGATGGAGTTCCCCTGCTGGCAGGCACTGTATGTGAAATATGGATACAATGTAATAATGAGGAAGGACGTATTTCTAATAACTAAAACACAGCCTGAAGTCTTGGATCCATGTCGTTCATAACTGGACTTTAAATAGTATTAACTTCATCTGTCGGCTGGGTACAAAGGGTACTTTGTACGAGCACAAATATCAAGGCGAAATGACCAAATAAACGAAATCAAGCAGGCAAAACGCTCTACTGTTGAAACACTTGGAGTGTGTTATGACACTGTGCATCAGGTGGAACAAAATCAGGTCGTAACATGAGCACAATGCAGCTGTGCCCGGTGGAATTGTCCATTTCGGCCCCCATTTGGTCAAAAAAGCAGCAAGAATAACAAAAACACTCTATCTCGTAACTTGCCTAAATATAGTAGATCATAATAAATCAGGTATGGAATTAATCTGCAGATGCTGCGGTTCAAAATGAGACCAAACTTAGCCATGGATGTCAGTTTTTGAGCCACGTCAGTAGCCAAAATGTGGCTAGCCCATCATTTAAAAACTTCCTGCCCCCACCAGTCGATTAAGAGGAGTGAGGAGTCAACAGTCAATTGTGGTATAAAACAGTCACTAAAAAATGTTCTTTATCAATTGTAAATCACCGCAACCACGAAAGATCCCTGAGCATACAGTCATAGATGTGCACACTAATTATGAGGCTGTGGGCATTTTACATTTGGCAGCCTGAAACTTTCCAGATGCCGTCTTGTTCAGCAGGTGTAGGCTCCTGTGGTGCCTGACCTCGACACCTTGTAGTGACTGACAGACCAGCCTGTAACCTCAGACCCAGACGCATTTCTCTCTTGAGTGACCAGAAAATGACCTTTAGCCTTAAAACTATGTGTTGTCCCACAGGGCTCAGCTGGCTACCCATCTGTGCTAGAGTCCTCTGAGATTTCCACAGAGAATGGCAGGACGAGTCGCTTCCCGCGGCCAGAGCTGGAGATCTCCTTCAGCCCTCTGCAGCCGAACCGCATGGCTCTGAGACGCCAGGGAGAGGAGAGCGCCATCACCGTCAAAATCACCCGCTCAGCACGCAAGAGGAAGAGCGGAGAGATGGAGAAGGTAAGATCCAATCAAACAAAAGCAGCTTGCCCACACATTCACCAGGTGTTAACACATATCCAAAGTAAGAGATATATGAACATTATTATTTAGCGAGGTCATCAGTGTGGCGATTTTTGCCCTTCGTAGATACATTTCCTATTGTCTGTGTCCAACCACAAAACATGGTGCACGTGAAGACATCCCACTGCCTGAACCTGCATCTGTACACCGTGTGCCTCTCTAGGTTTCCTAAAAATAAATCCTCCCTTGATAACTAAAAAAACAACTGTGCGGCATGAGCCTCAGAGATGGGCTCTTTCAGTTATTTTCAGAGATGATAGTTCATTTTTCACACATGTTCTGTGGAGAAAATGTCAGTGTGAAACCTTTCCCTCAGCTGCTATCAATCTGGCACCAGTAATGCAGGTTTGTTTTTTAACAGTTACTTCTGAGAGAGGAGCAACTGCAACTGTAATGGCAGCTGTAAATTTGGCACTTCTATACCAGAACATTGCAGTCTCAAAAAGTTTCCTATAAAGTTGTGTGTGCTGGTTTTGGAATGATGCAGTTGTATATGAAATGGAGGTAATAGAAAGTGTGTGAAGGGGATGACGTTGGCTGCAAACTTTGACCCTCATTTCTTGTGATTCCCCCTTTCTTTTTATCTGTTCCTTCCTCTGTATATTTACATATGATGGAGCACGACTAAGCTTACCGAAGTAAAAGAAGGGTCATATTGAGAATCTTTTTTTTCCTAATTGAGATCACAGTTTCCCCCATGACTCCTAGTGACACTATTGTTTTTATAACACACGTGTTTGTTACAATCCATTTTTTCTTCATGTAGAAAGTGATCATTAGCTTCTGGGAAAGGACTGATGGCTTTTTTTAAAACAGACCGCTCACACACCTCAACTTAGTGTGTTGTCTACCCAATAGAATAGAAAAGAACAGACTAGAATTGATAAACTTTATTGTCTGTCCCAACAGTGTTGGAAATTCTCTTTTGAGGCTCAAAATACACAATTCACATTTAAAAGAAATATTTAAAAAAGGACTATTAAAATGGCAACTAATAAAAGCAGGTTAAAATGCAGTGTTTATTTTAGATTGTTCAGGGTAGTTATTGCAGAGGGAATGAAGGATTTCTGGTAGATGTTTTTCCGGGTCAGTGGGACTTGGTAGCGTCTGCCTGATGGCAGTAACTGGAAGGCGTGTGGAGGGGTCAACAAGGGTTCTTGGTGATCAGGGTGGCTTTCCTGATCACTGAGCGGTTACATAGTTTGCACAGAGGAGTTTGGATTGAGCAGATTATTATACTTCTGAAAAATGTTTTCCTGTGTGTGTTGAACTACAAGATAAAAATTGTAACTAATACACAGCTCACCTGTGCCCCAAAATACCAGTTAATACCAGAGTTGTTCCCACAGTGTTCGATCTGTTGTTTGTTTTACCTCAAAACTCCAGCAGTTTAGTGCCTGCTTTAGTCCTGTGTGATCCTTAAGGGAAACACAGCATGGAGAGCAGTTGGGAGAAGAGTTTGAGTAGCATTTGTCCTGCAATACATAAGTCCATTGTTTTTGCATTGCTGACTCGCGCTATGTGTTTGACTAACTAAGGTAATAATTCATACCCGTCTGTAGTCCTTTGATGGTCCTCTAGATGTGTCAGTGGTCAGCAAAGGGCATTTTCGACAAAAGATTTCCTGGCCATTTTGTGATATTTCAGCTGGTTGTATTAATCCATGGTGCAAAGTGATGTAAGTGCTTCTGACTGTCATCTTTGTGTCACGTTCACACAGCAGACTATACAATGCACTGCAGTTTTCTTTTGTTGCTATAGCTGAGAAAGAAATTTGGTGTGTTTCTTTGGCAGCAGGTCTCTTTGCCAATGCAAATATGGCTTATCATCATATAAAAACTAGGTTTTATCACGTCATGATAAAATGCATACAAAACATGCAGTATAAAACATTAATTTTATTAAATTTTAGCTAGTGCACAAGCACATTAAAAAGAAGGAAAATTATCCAGAGTTGTCTTTGAATATGGGCCCTGGTCTTGTACAGTTGCCAGAAGCTCAATGAATGCAATTTGTATACTGTGTAGGCAATGTGTGACTAGTACAAGTAACAAGGTCACAAGCCAAGCCCACCTGTACCATTTAGAAAGGGATTACAAAATTTCCATCCCATGAACATGTCGATACTATGGATGCTCTCTGAAGCCAATTGCAAGTCACACATTGTCTGGAGAGCTAATCCCAGAGCATTGAAACAAATCCAGACTGCGAGACAAACTCTATAGAAAAGTGATGCTTCACTGGAGGGCGAACCGGGTTGAGGTTGTTTTCAGGACACCGACTCACTGGAATTTGATTAAATGCAGCGGAGGAGCTGCACTTATGTTAATTTGTTTGTTCAGACTAATGCAAGGGAAGTAGGCTAATGCCTCTGCTACATTTGGCTCCCGAAGGCATGTGACACATGTATATACACATTTGCGCTGCTTGGGTTTACATGACACCACAAATTATTGTAAATCTGATCCAAAAAGCAGCACATTTAATTTTCCAGATAAAAAGAACACCAATGCACATGATTTTCATTGTACATTTTTTAGACCTCAGTATCTACAACAAACAAAAACATATAGCTAAATCATATATTCTGTGATTTTCACATAATTATAAGTAGAGAAAATAACACATAATTAAATAAATTGGTCCATGTAGCCATTTTCAGCTGACTTAAACACACCAAAATGTAGTAACCGTTCCAATTTCTGAATGTTTTAAAGTGTTGTTGAATCTTTTCATGAAAAAAATACAATCATATACATAGGAAAAAAAATGTGACTCCTGCCAAATTGTACAGTTTACATAATCTTTTTTCAATCTGCCAGCCTCAGTAGGAAAAAAACAATGCTTAATCCTGCAACCAAAGATGCTTGGCATCCAAATAATCAAGATGTAATTCGTGATTCAAGGCCTGATTTTTGCCTCATGTGCATGTGTCCTTAAAAAAGCTTCCATTTAGTGGTGTTAACTTGACACCACCACCGTGATATTCCTAGAGATGTAAAGCACACAGTAAAAACACTCACATGCATGTACCATTCACATATGGGTGAGAGAAAACAAGCTCATTAAACATAAATTCCACTTACAAGGAGAAACACACTCCCTTTAGAGATAGCAAAGACACACTCACTCCCCCTAGAGAACATATTAAACAAGCATCCCACTCAGAAACACAAGGTCGGGTACAGTTCACCCGTCGCATCACTGTTCCTCTGTCACCGTCTGCAGAGGTTAACGCTGGTTGCAGCTTGTGTGACTCCTGTTTCAGAAATCCTTCACTTCTTTCTCTTTTCTTTTTCTGTCTTTGACAACCATCTTGAAAACACAAATGTCTGCATTTAAAAAAAGGACTGTGTAGACGCATGAAGTACAAGTGCAAAGGTAACAATAATTTTACACCATCATTTTTACTTATTTTTTCCTCTTATTGACTTTATTAAGATAAGATAAGGCTTTATTGATCCCCAGAGGAAGAATCAGGTGTTGCAGCAGCACCAAGGCAGACATAACTACAGATAAATAGAGTAAAAACTAAGTATAATTAAAAGAAAAGTTATATACTGGGCAACTAATACAACAATAGAAGTAGGAATATGAACTATACAAAGGCATTTAAAGACAGAAAACACATTAATGTTAATTTTCCAAATGTGAAAAACAAAGTATCTGAGCGAACAGCAGATAACACATATAAACCAGTCTGTGTTTTCTTGCTGCCTCTTTCATTTTGTCCTCTAGATTACTCCACTCTACAGCTCCAAATATAGCCACATAGTAAGACCCAGTAATATCATAAATCATCATTACTGCAGTTTTACGCTCTTGGCTGCTTGTTGCTCATCTTGTAAACACTGAATTTCCCTTGTTTCCGCATAATCCCAAGCGGCAGTGTGCTTGGGAGGTGCTGATTTATTCGGAGTTCTTAGGCATGAAAACACCTTATGCCTGCTCATTCATTCTTGCTCGTGCTCTGTGTTTTAAGTTTACTGCTGATAAAGTTACTTTAATAGCAACTGCAATACAGGCCATTATTGAAGCAGCCAATTTCGTGCACAGCAAATTAGAATGAAGATATAAAGATAATATGAAAAGGACAAATAAAGGAGACTGTGTTTGCTTGATAGTCATGGTTGAGGCAAACTTTGGGTGTAGCAGCTATCAAGTGGTGACTTGATAGCTGCACCAATCCACAGGCCACTTATTTTCGTGTCATCAGGTCTAAATGAACAGTGCTCCAAAAGGTCAACCTGCAAACAAGTTTTTGTTTTGCATATTTTGTTGGGTGATATAGCATCATGGGAACCACTCAGACACATATGAATGCAGTAACATTGCTCAATGTACTCCATAACTTGAACACCATACAGTCGCACCTGTTTTCTTTTGTTGGCCAAGAAAACATACTATGGTATTAATTTTTTTCAGGGTTAAATAGTTTCTTTGTCGACTTCATTTTGATTCATATTGTGTTACTAAAAACTGCAGTTCCTTTATTGGCCACTCGAGGGCTGGCCCTGGAAGCGTGTAAAGCATGTAAATCCCCCTAGACTCTTGTGTTAAAACAGCAGAAATAAACATGTTGACAGCCTGGTAAAAAAATGGTTTTGGTCTATATAGCTAATTTCAATATTCATGACAACTGTACAGGTGATACATTTTTATATAACTTACCTGTTTACATTTTTATCCAAGTTTTAACGTTGCGCATATATATATATATATATAACAGCAGGGCCTCTTAAGTGACAGGCTGTCTGTGAGGTGTCACTTTAGCCTATAGCCCTTTTTACACATAGATTGCACCATAGGGCCGCTACGAAATCCACTCTTCATGCCACCTTTGCATTTTTACGCAGAACTAAACAGCCGGGGCATCATGCCACTCCCATGTGTACTTTCAGAGAGCATACCAGCGTTGGGGAATCAAAAGAGGCATGATGGGCATGACATGTAACACAGCTGTGTTGGCTGCAAGTGTCACTATTGCTTTATAAACTAACAATGCCATTAACATGGCAATAACACTAATTTACCATCTGTTATGTAGCAGCTCATCTCATCTGCTTGGAGAGTACAAGCACCCAAACCTCATTGTTTTACCAATTTGTGAACATTTTAGGCTGCTTGCTGCTTTTTAAATCTGCCCCGGTGGGTTTCACGTGCAACACTGGAGCTCCTTGTGATCCCATCCTGTTGGCTGTCCCATATACACAGACAATATTTCGGTGCTGTAACGACCTTGGTTCCCGGTTTAGAAGTGAGACAACTCTGTCCCTCCATTCCATGATCATACCTTATATACAGAACGGTGAGGCCCACCTTGAACAGGACTTATGAGTCAGACCCACTCCTAGCTTCTCCACAGATCTTTTGTCGTGTCCAAATATGACCACTTTCTCCAGAAAAACAAGATGGCAAAGTCAGTAATGTCAAACTCAAGGCTTCATAACGGTAGTCAGCAAACCGGTGGGTTATGTCACTGTAGCTACGCCCATTATTTATTATTTATTATTATTATTTATCATTTATTTATACAGTCCATGGTTAAGAGCCTCCATGTGAGACATGGCTTTCCCCAGTGTACAGGCACAGTCCTGTTTTCCCATGCAGTATGTAAGTTTTACTCTTGCTGTATAACAGTATGAAGACCCACCTATTTTGGGGTTGATTGTGGTCAGGATGCCATCCCGTCTTAGTGCAGCCAGGTTGGCAGATATAAATCAGTTTGACACTCTTGCTCAGGGACTTGTTGCCTGTATTTTGACAGCAATATTCACACCTTCAGTGACAACAACAAGCTTCCCTGAATAACATTTTGTAACCAAGGGCAAGGGTATGAATGCACTGCAAATCAGAATACATGGAGGTTTTTACCATGTTGGAAACAATAACACTGTACAGGACATTTTGGTGTGTAGTGATTTAGCAGGCAAACGTAAAAAAGACCACTGGAAAAGCAACTATGCCCATACATGTCATCACATGGTATGAAAAAATGCAGCACATATTGAATATGGCACAACCTCCATGCTACTTTTCCATAAGTAAAAACTAAATGTCGCCATAGAAGATGTATATTTAATAGAGGATTAAGTCACCTAACCAGTTTGTTCCACATTGAAATTGTCGTTTCTACAGAATGCTGTCAGCCTTGCGTGTAGAGCAGTGTGTAAGATCTGATGGCTTCAGCACTTCAAGGTCGGGTTGGGGGTAAAAATACTGCTACATTTCATTAAAATGGAATTAAATTAACACTGGTTTGCACATTAAAGTGTTGGCAAGATTGGCATTGTAATTGCAGCAGTCAGCTAATGTTGCCTTGGTGTTCTTTTAACGGAAAGTAACTGAAATTATAATCACTTACTTTATGTAAATGTTCTTGAGACTCAGTTTTCCGAGACGCGTCTTGACACTGCAGTCATCTTCATTCAATGGAAAGTGAACCTTGCTGTATAAAAGATGAAGATTGTTTTAAGATGGCACAGAGAGAAAAGCTATTTAGAAAATGGATGAGTCAACATTGTGAAGCAGAAAGTTTTTGATTAATAGCTTGACAATGAGAGGTAAAAGTTTTCACATAACTAGGGCAGAGTATCATTGAAATTTTGCAATATTTTTATTAGATAACTTGGACAAATATTAACACATTTTTTTGTACAAAACCCTTCTGTTAATTTATGGGGTTTCCACTGCCATGAAGACCTGGAAAAGTCATAGAATATCACACATTTTCAACACATTTTCCAGGCCTGGAAAAGTCATGGTATTAGGAAAAAAATATGAATTTTGTTGTGCATAGTGAAAGTATTGCTGTAATCTTCCGTGAATAACCTTCCACGTAATGTAACACTTTGGAAAATGAACTTTCTGTTGCTGTCATCATCGAACGTTTTGTTTACCATCACATACACTTCTTTATTTTCTGCCCGTGTTCCCTCTCTGTCTTCATGTTTACCAACCACCTGAAACAATGTTTGAATTGGGTTTGAATCTGTCATGCTTTTATGAAAAAAAGTTTTTATGTTTTTTTTAATTGTGGGTCCTTGAAAAGTCATGGCAAAGTTTTTAAATTTTGCGTATGAAAATTTGTGGGAACATGGAATTTACAAAAAAAAAAGCCAAACTTCTCAAATTTGAAATATTGCCTAAACGGCTGTACAAGAACTTATGAGGAAAAAAAATCAATTGTACACAACAAAACTGTGATAAAGAATGAGTACACAACATAACTAGACACTCAATGCCCTTGAAAGTCAATATTTGTCCACAAAGAATGTTCACCTGTAGTTTTGATCACCCTTGTAGGAGGTCATTTTGTTTTAAGGTGGATCTTAAGAAAAATCAGAAGCATTAAGGACCAGAATGAGTCGACCTTGTAATGCAGTGAGGATTACTGTCACTTTACTGGTTCATAGGAAAACAAAAAATACATAATTACAACAATTTTGTGAGTGTGCCAAACCATGGGTTGGGCTTATTTTATTCCTCCTCAGGAGACTTGAAACAACAACAACAAGGACAACCAATACTGCACTTCCTCCTTCCTCAATAATTTAAACCCGTCAATACTAAGAACTATGTGAAGGCATGATAGTGATGTGCCTACATACTGCGGCAAAAGCTAATTAGCTAGAACATATATGGTCACATTCATGTAACAAGTACTCCTCCAATGTGGCTAGGCTCTTTCGACTCCTCGTACCCCTGCTGTTACGATGACATTTTCTCTTTTGATACAAGCAGTGGGAGTATTTATACAGTGGTGAAAGCTCTGCAATGAAACCCCAAAGTAATTCCACTAATGACTGCAGTTCTGCTGACTGACCTGGGTTCAAGAGAGAGAACTGGAACAGAAGCAGAGGGGAGGGGAGGGAGGTGAAATGAAAAGCCCACAAAAAGATGTAGGTGTTTGTGTTGGGGAGGGGATCATCCAAAATGATGTGGTGTTACATCAGATTTTATTCTGGGGATCTAGGGCACTTCAGTCAACATTTATGAACATGAACACATCTCATCAAAAGGCAGTAGAGAAGCTGAGACGAGAAGTTGGGAGACCCAGACAAAAAGATAATTCTTTTGTCCATAGCAGTGAAATAAAAAATTGATGAAATAAAAATCCTTAAATCTAAATTCTGGATTGCTATTTTTTCCATATATTTAATCATAAAAAAATAATTTCAGCTCCGTAGAGATGGCCTGTCTTTTGTTTTTCTTTTGTCTGTATTTTTGTACACTTTCTCTAACCAGTACTTCTTTTCATGCTGCTGCGATGACCCGGTTTACACTTGGAAAGCAACGGAGCTTACCTCATCTAAACATGAGGAAATGATAGAAGGGGTTTGAGTGTCGAGGGTCATGTGTGTGTAAACACATCAGTCAGCCTTCATACAATAGCAGGCCGATACAAAAAACCTGAAGTAACGTTTAGTCCCCAACAACAGAAGAAGCGAGAGAATAAGGTGCAGAGAAAACAAAGTTGGGAAGGTGAGCTTTAAACCAAGAGAGAAATGGGCCAAAATAAATTGGGGAAAAGAGTGCAGGGGGAGGTGTAGGCAGCACAGAAAGAATAAATTGAGAGAGATTGGTTA
>JAPZEB010000003.1:30035976-30051540 GCA_029783705.1 Chaetodon striatus | reverse complement strand
TTGTCTAGTTGTTTACGAACCCCGTGAAAGGACTAAAATCCAACAATAAGTTGATCCTCCAAGCATTGTGTGCGTATCAAAGCCTGATTCTTCCTCCGTCCACTGTGTCCAAAAACTATTAAAAACACATCAGCGAGCCACACTGTTGCACTGGCTGACATGTTCCTTCATCACCATGAACACAAACACTGTAGTTTACTTTGACTCAAGCCCACAAACACCGTCCCGCTGCCCCAAATACTCACCAGAGCACCAAATGTGGATTAATCTGTCCCTAACAGATTCACTACTTCTTCCTGTTTGAGTAACATTGGCCAAAAACTACAGCGCCCAGCTGTCACGGGATATTACTGAGCCTCTCTTAAAAAAATGACACTATGGCCCAATCCCATTTCTTATTTTTTACCCCTTATGTGAGCTGTTTGTGAAGATTTACGTCCTCAGTAGAAAACAATGAGCTTGAGGCAGAGTGGCACAGACAGGGCAGGGAGGTTGGAGAGTATAAAGATCTGGGTGTTGGAGCTGAGGTGGGGTTTTGTGGGATATTTTTGACAATAACAAAAACATAAAATAATGCTAGCCTTACAGTATCCTTTCAAGAAAACAAAGTACAGGTGGTTTGGTTTGTTTTGACTACAAACCCAGTATAATTTACAGTTCATCTATCAGTGTTTAGGATTTCCTTCTTTCCAGGTAAACCCCAGAACATGATGACCTGCCATAGAAGAAGTCCACCAGAGCAGATCTTTACATATTTACATGCTGTAGTGCCATTTTTGGAGTAATTTAATATGCTATCCATCAGGACAACCCTTATATCCCATATTTTAATATCATGTTTTTTTTTTTTTAACACATAAATTTCTAAATACATGCGGGAAAGTCAGTTCATGCTCAGAACGTGATGACCCATTCGTGCAAGGAAACAGCGCTCTGGGATACGATGAATGCATGATAAGTTCATGTAATTTCCCTGGTTTTATATGCAAACAGAATTATTGCTCTGTCTTATTTGGTTGCAGTTCTACCGACATTTAAAAGTAGATATGCAAACAGTATCGTGGGCGCTCCCATCGTTTTTTAAGAGCTACATGTGTACTGTTCAGGATACGTACATAGGGGAAAGTTTGGCCCCTAAAGGCCTCAAGAAGGAATGTGACATTAGACTGTTTTTGTAATCCTGTAATTTTATACTCTATCATGTCATCAACCATAGTGAACAGGAACATCTGCACTGAGTATGGGCTGGACGTCCCAAGGTAACAATGGAAGACACCTCCCAAGGAGGTGGAGAATGACCGCGCTAAGATCCGGTGGGACCTCCAGATCCAGGCTGGCAAACTCCAGACAGCAACATCAGGAGGAAGGAACACGAGAAGCTGGAAAAATACTAATGCAACATCCGAGGTCTCTGTCCAGAAGAGTGCAGCTAAGATAATGTGCAGAAAAGTAGCTTTTCACACACTCTGGGTATTTAAGACTTTCTGTCATGTATCAGGAGTGTGATGAAGGGCTGTGTGGCTCAAAACATAACTCTGCATTAAGTCCTTCTGAACTGGAGCTACTTGGTGTTTTTTACTTCTTTCCAGGCATACACTCGCAGATATATGCAACATTATGTTATTGTCACGTTATATTTACTGAGTTCATTTGAGTTAAAGCTCAGAAAAAAACTGAACTTTCAGCTAAGATTATTTTGTTAATCCATTACTTCCAAAGTTGAAAGAGAACATTCAATCCTATTTCTTCATTCTTTTTTTTGTGTTCATGAGTTGCAAAACCAATTATACAAAACAGCAACAACAAAATTACAACGGCTCTTTTGTTAACAGACACACATTATAATTATGTTTTATTTATTCATTGTTTCGTATCCAAAAATGATGTGTTTTCCTCTGACTGAAACATTTTGAAAGTAAAAAGGTTTATTTAAATGTGTGCACATTTTTCTCCACATAATCTCGAATTTTCTACACAAGTCAAATATTTTTCTGAAATAAAGACACTCCAAATAATTCTAAATGCACCAAAGCCTCATATCACATTTACATTAGGTTAGACTGCATCAGATTATCGTGTCACCTTGGTTAGAAAGAAAATTCTCTATCAGCTGCCCTTTGCGTTTCCTCAGTATTCAGACAGGATGATGGGAGGGACACCGAGCTGCTGTGTTCTGTAAATAATAGATGGCTCCTCTGTTGTTTGTTTCTAACGGATGGCCCAGAGACAACTTTCATTAATGCTCCATGTCCGCAGAAACATGTTTGTATCACATCTTTGGGATTTTAGACTCATAAATCCTGCAGAGTTTCTGAGTTGACACAGGCTTTAGTTTGATATTGGAGCAGCGCAGTGATGTAGAGGTGTAAGATCAAGCTTACACTCAAGGTCACATCCTCTCACAGGACGATATGTCTTCTCTGAGTGTTTTACTGCACGTATCTTTTATTTTAATCGAGGCCGTAACCTTTAACAAACCTAAGTGAACATGTTATTGAATTCATTTGTCACCAAAGCTTTCAAGATACAGGTGTCCAGTTTTTGTTATTACTGAAGAAATGTTTATTGTTATTGAAGAAATATGTGCAACACACACAGCCTCGCTGACCTGCGCGCTGCCACGTGCAATTTTCAATGTGTTCGAAAGATGTATGATCAGAAGGATTGGGTGAACAGGCGGTTGTGGTAACCATGAACTTCTCTGTCAATCACATCACTCATATTTAAAACTGAACCAATCACAATAGCTCATGATGAAACTGGATCACTGAACAGAGAGCAGAGACTTTAAGTAAGACGGTCAAAGAGGTGCAGAGCGGCACTGAATATATAACATTACACATATACTGTTTATTCATTAAAGTGCAAATGACATGTGCTTTTATTTTGAAATATAGCCATCAAGCCAAAAAGCACATTGTGCAATGAAATTAAAAGTAATTGAATGTTCTGGTGAAGACTAATTTAGAATCACACCTGCATTAAATTTGCATCAGTGTGTGTCGGCTCTGGTCTCAGCTGCTCAATTTCCTGCCACAGCAGCAGCATTAAATTAAAAACCACAGCCCCTTTAGGATGCACACACTTCCAAATCCATCTTAGTCGTGAACTGCATAACTCCGACTCTCTCAGCTCTTTAAAATGAGTCCACAACATGTGAGTTTGCTGCTTACTTTTTCCAAGAATGAGGGAGGTCACAACGTCTTGACATGGACATTTTTTTTTACATTACATCATTTAACATTTTAATTTAATTTGGTTTGCAGCTTTGGTATTAATCAATTAAAGTGTGTGTCCAGTGTGAGGAATTTAGGGGGATATATCGGCAGAAATGGAATATAATATAACAATTATGTTTGCTTTGGTGTATATTCACCTGAAAATAAGAAGCGTTGTGTTTCTCTTACCTTAGAATGAGCTGTTTACATCTACACTGGGAGTGGGTCCTCGTTTATGGAGATCGCCATGATCATCGCCGTGTGTCTACAGTATCCCAGAGTGAACAAACCAAACACTGGCTCTAAATAGGGCCATTCACATTTTTGCACCAGCCACCATAATCAGAAGCCCGTCTGCAACAAGAAAGGAAAAACACAGATTAGTAACCTCAGCAGCTTTATGTTGTGTTTTTCTTTTTTTTTTCTGGGATTGTTTTGTTTAGAGGGGAAGAGACTTCTGCCCGATGAAACCCTCCTAAACATCTAGGTCTTAAGAATCTCACAAAAGAGGCAAGCGAACATCAGCAAACAGCACCAGAGAAACACTGATTTGTAATCTAAAACTGCTATACTCACTGTTTATAGCATTTTAAATCACCCAGTCTGATTGTTTTAGAGAGGAGAGGCCTCTGCAGACAATTCAGCTCCCAGTAAAAACCTCCTGAGCAATAAACCCTGAAGAAAGTACAACCGGGAAACAATTCAGCTGGTTGCGATGTGCAGTCCTCACCACTTGATGCCACTGTATCTCACACACTGAACCTTTAAGCATTCCCTGCCTCAGGGAAGACTCATTGAAAATTTCAAACTGGTCTATGCTGTTTGTTAATTTTTACGCCAGATCATGTAACACTTTAATTCCAAGTCTCACCAGCCAAAGGTTCTTATAAAGAGAAATAGAGTAAAAAAGGGCCATTATATAAATATATTAGATAATATGAAAACAAAATTGGTGACCACAGATTAAAATGTCTTTTTTGTGTTATGTATTCTTTTTAAAAATGTCTTAAAAAGGTTTTGAGTTTCTGTATTATTTTGTATTTTTGCTGCTTAAAAAGATATTTACAAGCGCCCAAACAACAGAATCCAATGCAAAGTTCAGTCTATATGAAAGAAACTGCACAAAATTTGTTTTTGTTTAAAAAAAGTTTGCTCTGTTAAGAAATTGAAAAACTGTTGTAATACATGCAATAAATCATTTTAAAGCTCTCTTTATCATAGAACTATCTATATGAACATCAGATTAATATGAAATTAGTTATATGGGCATTTGCAAGGGCATTCAGAATTTGCCCGATTGGAGCGTTACAGGTCAAAGGTCAAATGATGTTGTCCCCAGCGTCATGAAGATGTGAATGGTAGATAGATTACATTCTAAGCTTCACAATGATACATAACTTTATGATCTGTGATGGTTACCCTCTTTTGTACTGACTAACATGGCAAAAAAAGGAAAAATTGTAAAAATGGAGCGAATAAAAAAGGAGTGACAGTGCTTAGAAAGCTAAAATGAATGCAGTTCTTTCATTTATTAGGAGAATATACCTTTAAAAAAATCACTATGAGAAATGGTCACACACATTGGCACAACTAACCCCCTGGCTCATGACCTATCTATAATCCATCTTAAAACATTTTTTTTAATTTTGTTTAAGTCTGCAGCACCAGCATCATGGCATGATGAAGGATGATAAAAACAACACATGAACTGACAAAGTTACTTTGATACTTCAGCTGTAAAACTTTGATTTAAAGGGACAGTTTGGTCCTACCAAAGCAGAGGCAGAAAGTTGTCCCACACCTCTGGGCAGAGGAGAAACTATTATTTAAAATGTCTTCTGGGTAACCCAGTTCAAAAATTAATTACACCATCATTCACAATCAATCTCAGGGACACGGGAGCAGAGTTTAGATGACAGCTGAAGTCTGCCGCACGCTACTCGACTGTCAAAGACCTAATTAAGATCTCTGTACCTCTCACATTAAATGACCTTGTCTCTGTAGCTTCTGCTTTGACTGACGGAGTGGGGACGGCAGAGAAGAACAATTAGATTTACTGCCATGGATAAGGAACGATATATATACATGAGGAGGAATCAGACTTTCATTATCTGGTATTATCATTATGGGGTTGACTCCGTTCTGAATATACTTGACACTTCAGTCAAAGAGGGGCCAAGTTTAAGGAAGTTCAAAGTCCGTGTCTGTGGGAGACAATTCAAAATGACGACCTCACAGTTTAACACGGTCGAGCACGGCATCACTTCAAACTCCAGAATTACCTTCAGGTTGAATTTATACCTGTTTGTCTCAGTCGCAGGACAAATTGACCATTGAATGCCTGCCTGTTAAAATGGTTTTGAAAGGCTGTGGGAGCTGTCTGTGGTGCTGAACCGTGCAATCGTTTCCTTACTCTGGGAGTTTAGTGTCACTAATGAGGTAGAACTGAGTGTGAGCAGTGCTGTTTGCACTGTCTTTGCCTAAAACTTTTCTTTTACAGTCACTATCCATCTTCAGGCTGAGAGCCACTGTTTCAGACAACAGTACGTCTCATCAACTCTTACTAGCACTTTCTTTTGTCTCATATCTGAAGAAGAAAAAAAACCTAAAGCACTGTAACAAAACAATGTAGCACTGAACTTGCTTCTGGTTTTTGGTTTAAGCCTTTGAAATCTGGATTGACATCACTTTTCTTGTGCTGCTCTGAACCCTGAGTAAATAGGGTAGATTTTCTTCAAATGAGGGAAAAAGGTAATGAGCAACTTGGCAAGTAATTTCCTGCAAACTACAATTATATAAATAATAACAGCAATAATGTTTTTTGATAACTTTTTTAGGCAGTTTTTTTTGTACTTTTTACTTTTTTTTTGCTATTTTTAAGGTATTTTTCTTGTAATTTTTTGGTATTTTTATTGCTAATTTTCATTAAATTTTTACTTTTTTTGTTGCAATTTTCAAGTATTTTTTCGACATTTTACCTTTTTCTTTTTGCACTTTTTTAAGATAGTTTTCTTGTACTTTTTACTATTTTCCCCTCATGTTGCTCATTGACTTCTTCCCATGTTTCTCACAGAATTCAAGACAGTTTTCTCAGTTTTTAAATAATTAAAACAGATACATTTCCAATTTTTGGATAATACCAAGCTCTTACTCCAACATGGTTTGAGTGCACTTATTTTAAGTTGCTTCAGACACAAGCATCTCCCAAATGGATGTAATTTGATCTCAATTGAGTTTACTGCTTTTCTCTTTTCTTTGTAATGTTGTAAATCCTTTCCATTTTCTCCCAGTCTTACAGTAAATGCCCAGTTCCTCCTGCGAGTCCAGTCTAACTCTTGGCTGAGGACAGTCGTGAGCACAAGTGTGTGAAAGGTTGGTAGGGCCACAGTGTTCCAACTTGTAGGAGTCATTTGTGCAGGGTCAAGTACGAGAGCCTGTCCTCCCACAAAGAAGAACAGCATACCAATGAGCAAGAACCCCAAAGAGACATACATTTATATTCAACTAACAAAGCTCTCTATCGGCTTCATGAACAAAGGAGGACAATAGGGGACATTAATATCAGCCCTTTTCACACAGAGGTCACGCTAAGCAAAGTCCCTTCTTTACACCACCTTTGCATTTTTACACAGAGCCAAACGACAGCGACATCATGCCAGCATGACAGAATCAAAAGAGGTGTGACAGGTGCGACATGTAACACATCAGCGTCAGCGTCTAGTGTACCACATCACGCATGCATCGGCAGCACGTTGTAAATAACAACAATGACATAACATGGCAATAGCAATCATTTACCATCTCTGTATGTGGAGGCTAATTTCATCCTCTACTCAGAGGATAGCTTTTGGGTGCTTTTGGCCATTGCCTTCTTTAAGTTAGCCACTAATTGCTACAAGATACTGTTTAAGTCGCCCATGGTCCCATCCTGCCTGTCCCGGCTATACAGACATCATTTTGGCGCAGTGACTACCTCCATTCTCTGCTCAGAGGTGTGATAACTCTGTCCCACCCCTCTGCGAGCGTAGCTTTTGTACATAACTGCAAGGCAGCATAACGACACAATATAATATTCCCATCATGAAATCATGAACAGGCAGTGTAAAAGGGGCAAAAGAAAACAAGGGAAGAGGACTTTAACACAGGAGACTGCACTTCAAATTTGGGTAAAGTAAAATCAGAGACTGCTTTTTTAAACACACTTTACAAGTTAGAAAGAACTTACTGAAAATGTGAACTGCATAGTCCGTTATATACACATCAACTGGTGTGCAACTCCATCTCCATTTCAGCTTCTTCAGCGGACACTTTGGAGGCACAGCAGAGGTTGCTGCTCCTTCTTTTTTTTTTTTTTTTTTACAATTTGAAACTTAACTTTCTTTGTGATTGTTTTAATCATTCAAATTTGGCTAGGTTGTCAGTGACACATTTTTCTGTGGTGTGACAAACTCATAACACATACTTATTCTTGCTTTACCTGGACTTTAATTTCCCACTTTAAACCATCAGCTATGGTTACTGTCTTTAATCTATGACCGCAGCTGTTCCCTAACCTTAGCCATGACAGCTGAGCTCCTCTTAACAAATGCAGTCATTTTAACCCGAATCACGATACATCAAAAACTGCTTTTGTGCCTCTAACTCTAGCCCAACTGTAACCAGAGTGCTGTCACATAAAAAACTGATTATGTTTTAACAGTGATTTGTAACAGTTTGGTGGGGCAGTGACAAATGATGTCGTTCTGCTGATAGAGGAATCAGATCAGAAACTAATACGAGCCGTTCTGTAGGACGTGAACAAATGAGGTATTTAGTATTGTAATATAGAGGACGTGAAGCCCCATGAGATCCATCACCAGCTTCCAAAATCGGAAAACAGACTTTTTTCTCTCTAGCTTTGTTGTGTAATAAAAGAATGTTCTGTAAAGTGAGTACAATATGCATCTTGTCTACGATTTACTCAGCAATGCATCGTCATTGTTCCCCAACACAGAGAAGCCGAGACATGAGGCGCGGCTGCTTTTAAAGACCGTCGGACGGGGACTTATTTGCATGTTGTTCTGTCTCAGTTAAATTGTGATTATTAAGGTATGAATACATGGGTTTTGAAACGGCTGCAGTCTGCATTTTTCTGGCTCCGCGTCACATTAGTGCTGCCAGAAGCCCTCCATGCGGCAGAGTGCAGACGCTATATGCATGTCAGAAAGACTTTAATCCAAAGACATCATTAGGAGGAAGCATCATAATCACCGTACAATAGAGGGAGAGAGAGAACTGACAGGCACAGAGGGTAAATGGGGAAAAAAAGGAAGAGAGACGGGGTGAAAAATAAATCAGGGAGAGCAGGATGACAGAGAGCTTACAGAACAAAGCATATGCGAGACAAGAGGATGAGAGTGAGCAAGGCTGGCAGCGAAGGTGAGAATTCAAATAAGGACACATCCATTCGCCGCAACTGCAGCTTTTTTCTTTTTTTTTTTTTCCCTTTCAGCTCAGGAACTCTTTCAGAGGATGGAGAGAAAGGAAAAGCAGCCATGTATTCTGTGAATGATGGAGAGGCTGCCATGATGCAATTTTAGCAATCACTTCCCACACAGCTGGGCCCTTTGTGCCGTCTGAACAGCCCACCCTTCCTGTTCGCAATCCACACAAACACAGGGGCATGAATGTGTGTGTGTGGAGTTCGGCATACATTTCAACTTTTAACAAGTTGCTTCATTACTCAGAGCTTCAGATATGGGTAGAAAGGTAAAAATACAAGTAAGAGTACAAAGACAGGTGAGATTTCCGCCACAGCGTCTTTGTTTGTCTCATTTGTGAGTTTTAGGCTGAGGTCATTTTCTGTGGTTCAGTTATCCAATGCTAAGTTAGGGAATACAACTTGGGTTCAGGTTTTAGATTGGACTCAATGCCGATATTTGTTAACCTGCATTTCATACTTTTGTGCTAATTATCAAAACCAGCAAGAAAACATCAACGACTTTCCAACAACTTTCCAAAAAGCCTTAAAGCTGTGTGTAAGATTGAGGCTGATATTGTGGCATCAAGCTGGGAATTGCAGATTGCCACCAGCTGAAACTTCTCCTGGCTAACATTCCTTCAGTGTTAATTGTTCAGAAGGTTTTTACAAGGAGCTGAATAATCGGCAGAGGATTCTTTATTTCCAAAACAAACAGAGCTAGTGATTTAAACCAGTAAAAACCCAGAATGAAGCAGCTTCATGTTACAAATCAGTGTTTCTCTGACACATCTTGGCGTGTTAGTGCAGGCGGCTTGTCCACCACCTGCTAATGTGGCTCAACTTTTTTCTCCGATAACTTCAGATCCAGACATTAAGGAGGATTTTAGCAGGAGCCAAATTATCTACATCAGTCCTTCCTCTACAAAAATAAAAACTGACCACGTGATTTAAACCAGTAAAAACACTGAATGCTGAACAGGAAGCGTTTTAGCATTTGGAGGTGGCTTTTTGTAATTGCTTTAAATGAGCATGAAGCTTTTTACTAAATCCCTCTTTTTTCTGCGCTTTAGGCGCCTGGCACTTTTGCCAAGGGGTCTGAGCTCCTCAAGTTATAAACACTTGAACTCAGAGCGGAAAAACGCTCCACTTCATCTCTTTTTCCATTGTCCAATCAGATAATTTGAGAGGCAGGCCTTCTGTGGTGGTCACGACAACAAGTTTACAGTTGGTAAACAATGGAGGAGAAACTGGTGGTAATGGTTGTTGAATACCCAGAGCTATACAGCCCGACGATAGACAGCAGGTTGTCAAACTGCCCCTGAGTCATCCTAAAATACGCCTGGAAAAAGCCGCCCTCGAGGCGAAGCTCCTGGACAGACTGGTGATATTCCTCGTGATCCACAATCTTTTTTAGGGTCTCATGTACCCACACAGATAAAAGGCAGTACAGAGCACATCGCATTTTGCAACCTACAAAACCAGTGAAACTCCGATGCTGCTTGTTGCAGACGGGCTTCTAACCATGGCCACTGACAAACCAGGAAGGCCCCTATCTGGAGCCAGAGTTTGGTTTGTCCGTTCTGGTCGACTGTAGAAACATGGAGATCTCCTGAGACTAGGATTCGCTCCCTGAGTATATATACAGCTTATTCTGAGATAAGGAAGACACAACAGTTCTTCCTTTTCGGTGATTATGCACTAAAGAAAACATACTTAATATATTGTGTTCCACTTCTGCCAATCTGTCCCCCTAAATCCTACACACTGGACCTTTAAATGTCACAGAAATCATCTCAAAAACTTGTCTGATCAAGTGTAAAAAAAAAGAGTCCAATGAAAATCCCTGTAGCTGTGGTAGTGAACTGTACCTGCAGCAAAGAAGATCTTTGGACATGATCCTCAAAGGCCCAGAGGAAGCCAAAACTACCTGTTGACCTACACAAGTAGGTCAGGCTGTTCTCATTCATTGCTTAAAAACCTATACTCACAAAAAGCAATGCACTGTAATTCATATGTAACCCATGTAATCTTGAGCCCGGAGGCTGTAATCACATGACGTCAGCACTGCAAACTGTCGTCTGTCATATGACAGGAGTGAAGACGAGTAAGGTCACAAAGCATAAAGAGCAACAATCTCCATGTAGAGAGGCGGTCGGGGTCCTCAGCTGCCACGATGATGATGGTGATGCAAGTTTTGGCTAAGAATGCAGCTCGCTACAACAGCTGCAGGGATTTCCAGGGGGCCACATTTTGAGGATTTCTGTGAGATTTAAGTTTTTTGGAGAGCTGTAGGAGATTTCTCAAATCTATCCGGTGAGTAATTCATCATCATGACAGGTAATTATAACAGACAAAATATGAGAATACCACCCAGACTGGAAAAAAGAGAAAACATTAAGAATTAACTAACTGATCAGGTATATAGCAACTCTTTAACTGCTGGATTGGCGGGGCACTTTCCTTTTCTTTTTGTAGGTGTTGGCGATTCTTAAAACCAGTATTTAAATTTAACTTTATGTGATCTTGAACAATGCCACATTTTGAGACTCTGTTCCATTTCCGTCTCTGAACATGTGGCACATGAGGCAGCCTGCGTCAAACATGTATTTATAGCTTAACTTCAGCAAACAGGTCTGTCACGAAGTGTTTTTTATAGATGCCAAAAACATACAAATTAAGAGAGGAGGACATCAAACTGGCTCTGACGTGGAACTGTTCAAATATAATCCAAATGCTTTAACTGTTGAAGCAGGACGCTCCTTTTTTAGTTGTATTTCAGCTGATTCTTTTCTAATCTAAAATCATCTTTGCTGCTGACAGGAGAATAGGTAATAACCTGTTATTTGGAAATCATAAAAATAAGTATACATTATCTGCAGTTAAGCTGCACCCCTTGGTGTTAGATAGATACCTAAGCCACCCTTTTAGCGTCTTTAGGCGACGCACAGGGCTTTCAACTGAGTCTTATGTAAACCCATCTGCAGCAATACGTAGCATAGTATAAACAGTGAGAAAGACTGCAACCAAACTTCCATAGAAAATTTTAAAAGTAAATTATGATCACATTCAATTCATGATGTCTAATTACTCCTTAACTTATATATAAATATATTTATCCTCTTTTTCTTTTTTCTCTGCAACATGTTCTATATATTTTTTGTTTTTTATTGGATTATTTTTCACTGACTGCTCAGTGTGCTTCCTGTTGTCATTTAAATTCAGTTGTTTTTTTTTTTTGTTGTAAAATGTTAATTTAGATGCATTACGATACATTATGAGCAACTTTATGTGACAAAACTGTTTTTCAAATGCACCAGAATTTGTTGATTTATGTGTACACAAGTCTATACAACACCAAATTATTTTTTGCATTTTATATATTCAAGTGCACTGTTTTTTCTCTGAAATACGTGCTAGAAGTTGTACAGCAGTAGCTGTGGCGACAGTAGCTCAGTCCACAGGGGCTTGGCTTTCAGAAGTGAAGGGTCACCGGTTCAAGTCCCCATACGGACCGAGTATGGAGCGTGGACTGGTAGCTGAAGAGGTGCCAATTCTCTTCCTTGGCACTGCAGAGGTGTCCCTGAGCAAAGCACCGTATCCCCGACTGCTTGGGGCACCTGTCCATGGGCAGCCCCTTGCTCTGACATCAGGCATTAATAAAGTATATCTTCTTCTTCTTTAAAACATCAGATTTTGGATAAATTCCCTGTCTTCTAGACAACCATTGGTTACAGTTAATCCCTATCTATCCCTATCCCTATCTGCCAACAGATCATCCGTGAAATGAAACTGTCTTGTATACTTTTTGTTTAGACCACAGGTATTAAAGCTGTTTACAGCTGAGGATTCCTCAATCATTTCAATTAATAACCGTCCTGTAGAGTCAATCTGCATCTTAGAGACATATTTGTGCAACATTACATTCAACCTGCCTCAACTTTGTCCATCTGGCACCAGCTTTGATTAAAACAAAGCATGAGCAGGTTTTGCAAACATCACACATACACAATGCACAGGTGGTTGAACACACTCACCGGCGTGGGTGTATTAAAACAAGCAGACAAACAGCCAAATCTCCCATCTGGACCAAATTGCCCCAAAACCTCAATGCACTGCAAATACCTTTTATCTGCAGATAGAGACATTAACCCCCCTGTGAGGGAAACTGGATTCATAGAGCAGCAATAACAGCACAGAGCCAGAAAACAGAATATCAAAGTAGCTTTAAGGGAGCTCGTGGGTGTTCGCATCCATACTGGGTGAGCAGCGTAGGACTCACAGCCCTTTTTATAAACAGTTCCCCACAACAGCAGGAAAAACTTTGTTTCAATGCTGGAGCACAACAGAACCGTACATGAATATTTATGATATATATAATATATATAAAACATTCTGACAGCACTGGTTGAGTTGGCATCAGTGCCAGAATGGGCCACTCAATCAAAAATATCAGGAATGAAGATGAACGCTGCGGACTGAAACTCATTACTCAGTCTGACATCATGTTTATTTAGAAACTTTGTTGTTGGGAGGAGTTCCTCTCCACCAGTCAGTCAGCAGTGACTGACCACCCCCTCTGTGTTGTTTGAAGTCAACACCAACAGATAAAGTTTTGCATGTACGTCAAAGAATTATGATGATTTAAACACATCTCTCTGTGTAGACTTACAACAACCTGCACAGAAGGAATAAACTATGCTTAGCCCCATTCTTCTAGCGCTATATTTCTGGACCTGGCAAAGGAAAGTCATGTCTCCAGTCTCAGTCTGAAATCTCTGATGGTGTTTGGCCAAGGAGCCACCAAACCGATTCACTTTTCTCAGCTAATGGAGGTTTGGACAGCAGCATCCACCAGTTTCATGAATGCATTTACATGTACGCTCAGTTGTCGGTTTATTAGGTACACTTTAATGAAATGTTTATTCACCTCTAAGCTTTCCATGTAGTTGGCTGCAGAGGCTTCATAGGCAAGTCCATGACTAGGATGTTTAAAGAAATGGGAATTCGAGGCCAAGCCCAGTGTCGGGCCATCAAAGCCCTCTCTGGCGCAGCTGAACAGGCAACCAGCGGCGATGGATTAAGAGGATAGACACCACTTGGGCCCTGAAATACCACTAACAGCAGCAGGGTATGAGGGACACCAGGTGTTAAGGATCAGTCCTCTGGAGTTGTTGTGGGCCTATCACCAAAACACCAGTGAAAGAGGGTACCCACCTGATGACGCCAATGAAGCTTTTATCCTCCTTAATGCCTCACCCCGACTCCCACTCTAACCCACAATCGCACATATGTGCAACAATCGACCAGTTAAACTCCACCTCCATTAAAGTTAGGTACGTTTCTCCCCTGTTAGTTTTTTCTCTCTTCTCCACTCTCTTCCCTCATCAAATGAGGGAGCAGGGGGAGATAGAGTGTGCAGCCCAGTCCGGCAGGAAAGAGTTCAGACAGCACAGATGCCTCTCCTGGTCTCTGCCTTACCTATGCTCCTTCTTACTTTTCTATCCATCTAACCCTTTGCCTCCCACTCAGACTCCCAGGCTGTACTATAACTCACACTCATAGACTAAAGTGCATCAGGGATTGTTACATCTAGTCCTAAACTGAACCTAGTTTGTTGATTTGTTGGACACCCTAGTCATCTTTAGTTGTCATAGTGTAAGACGATTCTGCATTTAGGACATTTCGCAAGGCCCAAATGCAGAGAACAGAATCTCAGAATTTACTCTCTTGGTTGGTTCGACACTAGCAGCGTCGATGCTCTTTCATACTTTGGTCTTCGTGATTATTGACATTACTGATACTTGCAGTCTGGCTTTGGTCTCTTCAGATCAATCAACTTTGCATATAAAAGCAGGCTGTGACAGACATCAAGCTCTAGTTAGTCAGGGTTCAAGGTGGAGTCTGACATGACACTCAGCAAAGTCACTGTGGGAAATCAAGACACCATGTTCCCATAATCTGACACAGTGGCCTTCTGAGCAGACTAAAATGTCACGCAGTGTGATCTGAAGGTCCTGATGAAACAAGATACGACCAAAAACCAGATCCAAAAAGATGACCGGAATCAGGAAAGTGATTCACTATATCCAGCCCTAAACAGCATACAGTGACTGGATACAGCAGGTAGTTGTGGATGGCTTGCCAAAAGGCTGGTACATTACGGAGTGCAGTTAAGGACAGACCTTAAAGAAAACCATGCGTATGGCTTTGCCCACACATAAACAGAATGATATTAAGGATGAATGTGCTGTGAGAATGCATGCACCACATGTGCTCATGAGACTAGGCACACGCATGGTTTTAGCTGAAATGAATGTGAGTGATATGATAAGTACGGGACTAAACATAAATTAGGAGAATGATGGTATTGTTTTTACATTGTTTGTCAGTTTCACTGAGTGTGTCATTATTTTTGCAGACTGCACAGCATTCTGTAGAAGTTAATTTTACATTATTTGGCCTGAAAATGATGAATTTCATCATTATTTTTTATCAACATCTCCTCGTTAGTGATCATTTAATTTTGTTCTGAGAAGCACTTTGTAAAGTCAGTTAGAAAGATGAGCTCTATAAATGAATCATTGATCATTCTCTGGCATTTAATAAAAAGGATGATTGAGATTTTTTTTTTTTTTTTTTTTCAGATGACGGTTTGCAGAAATGTGACAAATTAGTGGTATGAATGCTACAAATTGCCACAGCCGTGCATAATGACAGCTGCTCTGGCACCACTGGAGAACCTGTCAGTAGTATTGCACTGATATGCTCGTCCTATGTCTAATGAGTAGCAAAGGGGCACAAGTATACATACATAATATATACATACATAATATATATATATATATATATATATATATATATATATATATATATATATATATATGT
>JAPZEB010000003.1:29958356-29968453 GCA_029783705.1 Chaetodon striatus | reverse complement strand
TGCATGCATCACAAAGCTCAATAATGTACACAAACACACACACACACACACACACACACACAGTCCATATTCCCCAGGTTGATGGTAATGTGTTTGCTTTGAGTTGCGTACCTGCTGTTCTGGCGTTCATACACAACTTAATGTTAATGCTCTTGTTTCATTGTAGGGATGGCAGTGTGATGTCATCCAATACTTTGTCAAATACTTTAATGTTCGGATGGATTGCAGTTACATCAAGCAGGCCATAGATTTCCACGATCCCCAGAGGATTCATCTGACTGAATCTGAAAACCTTTAATCTACAGCTAACGGTGGTAACATGTTGCATTGTCTATAGCCTCAGTCATGCTCTCCACACAGACGGTGGCATGGACATCAGCTGACTGATGAGTCACGACAAGAAAATGTTTGGATGTTTTATACTCTGTGCAGGTTTCACCTCACGGCAAACTAATACTCCTCCAACAGTAGGTGGCAGTGTATTGAAAACACGTCTATAGTATAGTTCTCTGTTTCTTCCATCCATCTGCGTCCGAGTAGTTACAAAATGTTGGATGTGCATGGACAGGCGAAAACCTGCGACATGGGATGCAAATCCTTTCCTCAGATGGTGATCTGCGCTACCCTGCCTTAAGGCTTTGACATACTTTCCACATCAAACGTCCATGGAGAGTTGTGGTTACACACACACGGTTTTATTCACAGTACAACTGACTGTCTGCTTCCAACCCCAGCAGTAAAAGACAAAGCTGGGAATTGAGCTTACCCTCGTCCCACTGCCAACATCAGGTCAAAGTGAGCCTAAGAAGATGCTTCTGAGTCTAAAGTGAATGTCTGTTCAATATCAAACGTAGAACCAACTTCACTGTGGTGAGGCGGCTGCGGCTGGCTCAACAGCAGTGTTTTGGTTTTGCGCTGGACTGCAGTGTGGAGCAAGAGATTGGAGCAGTTCAGATGTTCACTATGCCCACATTCTGCACGATCACAAAAAAAAAATGGGCTGCATGTTGACATCCACACAGGGGTCCTTGCAGACCCTCGCGGACATGGATGAATGAAGAGATTTTTGTCAGATGGTTGTGGACCCTCGGACCCTTGTGGACAAATAAACTATGAACTGGCCCTTAATCTGTGTTTGATTGGCTTATCCTGACACTCTTACCCTAACCTGAACCAATGTCGCTCCTTCTGCCTCAACCTAACAAACCCAACGAACAAAGGCAATGAGGACTGGACAATCAGACGGAGAATAGGGTGGGTCACACCTTCGCCACACTAGGGGGAAAAATAGTAGCATGGGGCTTCTGTGAAAGGTCACTTTGGCTGAGCAAACACCAACAACCCTGACTGAGGCATCATTATATAAGCATAACACCTCAGCTGACAGCATACCTTTAAAATAGCATTCACGATTTTTGCTAAAATAGCATGCTATATGTTTCAGTGTTAAACCAACGTTCCAATGTTACATGCTAGAAATTAGTATACTACAATGCTAACTTGATGTATGTGTTAGAAGCATGAATGGAGCTACCACGATTCATGTGACGGCTGTAGTTCCATTGTTTGGGTGCTACGAAAATGGACTTCAAAGCCGGGTTCACTTCAAGGCTGGGAAAAAAAAGGTTTAAACTAATCACAATCATCTTTGGCGGCACTGAGTCCAGAACGCAGTGATGGTGCGCCTGCAAAATAGTGTTGGGAGATGTTGGAAGGGGAGGAAATAAAGCTTGAAATATATCAAAAGGCCAGGGAGGGATGACTAAACCCAGTAACATATTAAATATTCATAAACATTTCCTATAAAGAACATTTTTTTAAAAGGGATTTAAAAGATACTAATGACGTGCCTGATTTCAATAGACAGAGTGTCCCAGAGCTGACAACAAAGGCCTGTTCACTTTGATTATAAACTGGGATTGAGGAACAGCCAGCAAAGCTGCATCTATCAATGTAAAGGATGTGAATAAATTAATTAACACCTGTTTACTGGTGTATGCTGTCATAAAGTTAGTCATGCTGCAATCACATCTGTTGTTATGCTAACGTTACGATCAGTGGTGTACTCAGGCTGTCTGAGGGGCAGAGGAGAAAAACTGAAAAAGGGCACAGGCTGCAGGCAGTGGGGCACCAGCTAGCAGAAGGTTTTCTAGCACGTAGGGAAGCCTTTGTGGGGCTGCAATACATTTTCACATTTTTGAGGCCATCCTAGAGGAAAGGAAGGGAACCCTGGAGGGATGTCATTACATGTTCTCTACTGAAAGGCCACTCTAGAGAGCACTTTGTCATGTTTTCACCATTTAAGAGCACTGTGGAGGGCACATCAGCACATTTTCAACATTTAGGGGTACCCCAAAGGGCACAACATGAAGTTTTCTCCACTGGAGGGGGACCCCAGAGGGCATTACATCACATTCTCACCACTGGAAGGGAACATTAGAGGGCACATTATCACATTGTCTCTACTGAATGGCCACTCTAGAGCGCACTTTATCATGGTTTCTCCATTTAACGGCATCCTGGAGAGCATAACATCAAGTTTTCTCCACTGGAAAGAGCATCCTAGAAGGCACTTTATCATGTTATTTCCATTTAAGGGCAACCTAGAGGGCATAACTTCATGTTTTCTCCACTGCAAAGGCAGCCTATAGGGCATTACATCAAGTATTTTCCACAATACATGTACTCTAGAGGGCATAACATCCTGTTTTCTCCACTGGGTAGGCACCAGAGGGGGTACTTTATCATGTTATATCCATTTAAAGGCAACCAAGAGGGCATAACACTGTAGTTTTCTCCAATGGCAGGGCACCTTAGAGGGCATAACATCAGGTTTTCTCCACTGGAAAGGCACCCTAGAGGGCACATCATCACATTCTCACTACTGGAAGGAAGGCTTGGAGGGCACACCATCACATTAAAGGCCACTCTAGAGAGCACTCATGTTTTCTCCATTTTAGGGCAACCTAGAGGGCATCACATCACATTTTATTTACTAAAGAAGCACACTAGTGGGCAATTTATCATGTTATTGCCACTTAAAGGCAACCTTGAGGACATAACATACCAACTCACCTCTAATGGAAGGGCAGCCTAGAGGGCATAACATCATGTTTTCGCCACTAGAAGGCCATCCTTGAGAGAACTTAATCATATTTTTTTGACCATAGGGGCACCAAAGAGGGCAATTTTGCCATTTTTTGTTTGTTTGTTTGTTTGTTTGTTTGTTTGTTCAATCACGGGGCACCAAGGGGCATATGTCACATTGTTAGCTTTCAGATAATTTGCCAGACACCAGAAATATAAATTTCAATTCAAAATACAAAACAGGGAATGAAAAAAAAATATGATAGACAAAAATAGGACTTTTACTTTATGTAAATTCATCGTGTTGGGCGTTATGTGGTCTTTTATTTTGAAGGCATCACCGCGTGAAAGCAGCTCTGTGTGAGCTTCCTCCACCTGTCGCCCTGCTGAGACAGGAAATCCCATTCCAGTGTGTCCACGGATTCCTGCCACAGTTTCAAGCTTCCCCACGGGGACACGGTGTAAATACCGTGTTGCCTGGTTGGAGAGAAACCCTCCTTTGCAGCAGCAGACTGTGGCGCGCTGTGCTGTAGTCCTGGCGTGCAGGGCAGGACGATTTGAGGGATAGAAGGACCCGGATCTGGATACCGGGAGGATCACAAGTATCAGCTGGAACGGATCTGAAAACACGGTAGTGCCGAGGAATACATGACTGACGAAGATGAGGAAAGGGCGTTTATTCATTGTGATCGCTGATCGCTGGGTGGGTGACAATTAATGATGAGTGTTTGACAGGTGTCACATGATCTTCGCTCGTCTTCCTGGACACTATAGCGGCGGATTTATGCAAGAAAAAGGAGAGAAAGCCGGAGACGCTTCCTTCTTCCACCTTCAGAGGATTGACGGCTGGCCTGACATCATTGGCTGCTGGTTGGGAATGAATCATCGCCTTCATCAGGGGGGGTCAGGGATGCTGTCACTGTCACTGCACCCTTAAAATACCACAGGCAAACCCACACGTACACAAACCCACCCAGCCCTGGTGTGTGTGTCTGCGCTTTGAGATCAGAGAGCCGCTCGTGTTCTGGAGCCAGCATGGAGGAGATCCTGCGGAAGCTGCAGAAAGACGCGTCCGGCCACAAGCACAAAGCTATCCGCGATGCCTGCGTCTACGCCTGCGGTGAGTTTACCACAGCCCCCCCCCCTCACTCACCTCCTCCCCGGCAGAGGGATGGGGGAATCTGCGACTGCATACACCTGCTAGCTTTCAGGAAACATGGAGCGGCTGCACTAATCCCACAGGCCTGGATGAGGTCTGAACCCATGGTGTAGAAACATTATAATGATCACCAGTGTTTACCACAAGTTGAGAAATTATTTAAGGTGGTCAGACCTCAAAGACTGATGGCAGGGTGCTGGAGGGAACCTCCATCATCCAAAACAGGGATAAAAGCTGCACCTGCTGTTTGTAAGTGCTGGCTCTTTGTGAGCACAGCTGGAAACTGGGAGATTTTTACATCATTTTTTTAAAAATCACATCAGATTGTTCATCATCCCTTTCTTAATGCAAAGCAACTTCTATCTAGAAACGTGAATTTTCAAATAATTTGCACTTAAATGCACCATTCTAGCACTTCTCTGTCAGTTTACACTTTGAACTGCATCAATTATTGACAGGCAGACTATGCTACTTATTTACTGACTTGCAGAGTGTGTGGACAAACCTTAAATGACTTTAAGTACATTCATTTTCCTCCACATCCTAATTTCATAGTTGAATTCAGGCTGCAGCGAATGAACCAGTTTATAAAGGTCCCTTAAATCAAGTTGTCAACACCTTTGTCCGTAAACTGAAGGCCAGCAAACAAGAATAAGGCAGATTTTGGAATGATGGGGGGTTACACTGAGTTGCACACATATCTAATGTAGGCACGGATCTGATTTGAAAGTAAACATGTCACCAACAAGTATGCATTAACCTCGATAAACTGTAGCTGCATACAGTTTCCTGTGGCAGTGATCATGGAGAACATAAACATGATATAAAGCACAGTAAGATCACTAAAGATATACTACTGAGTATCACAGATACACAGATCCATACAGGAATATGTATAGTGCATAATTAGGATTTATAGATATAGTGTATGGAGCTTTATGTACATTGTTAAGTGGCTGTTATAATAAATATTTCACAGGCAGTCATATGATGACATCATGCAGAACAGCTTACTCGAGAGTATTTTTTAAAGTTTGTGCCTTTAAGAGGATCTGAGGCTGTTTGTCCCTAATAAATCGTGCAATTTGAAGGTAAACATGTCATCAACAAGTATTCAAAAACCTCGATAAACTGTAGCCACATACTTCAGTTTACTGTGGCAGTGATTACAGAGAGCGTAATGATGATATAAAGCACAGTAAGATCACTGTAAAGAGCATCACAGGTACACAGTTCCTTACAGGGATGTGTATAAGAAGGATTTCTGAATACAGAGCTTGGAGCTTTATGTACATCGTTAAGTGGCTGTTATAATAAATATTTCACAGGCAGTCATATGATGACATCGTGCAGAACACAGAGTATTTAAAGTTTGTGCCTTTAAGACGATCTGAGGCTGTCAATCCCTGAAAAATGCTTACATATCTAATGTAAGCACGGATCTGATTTGAAGGTATACATGTCATCAAGTGTGCATTAACCTCGATAAACTGTGGCTGCAACCTTCAGTTTACTGTGGCAGTGATCCTGGAGAACATAATGATGATATAAAGCACAGTAAGATCACTGTAAAATACTACTGAGTGTCACAGGTATAGCGATCCATTCAGGAACATGTTGCTTTGAGCTTTACGTACATTGTTAAGTGGCTGTTATAATAAATATTTCACAGGCAGTTATATGATGACATCATGCAGAACACAGCTGACTCAAGAGTATCTTAAAGTTTGTGCCTTTAAAGAGGATCTGAGGCTGTCAATCATGAAAAATGCTTGCATATCTGATCCAAGCACTAATGCGAACATGTCACCAACAAGTATGCATTAACCTCGATAAACTGTAGCTGCATACTTCAGTTTACTGTGGCAGTGATCATGGAGAACATAAACATGATATAAAGATCACTATCAAGCTACTACCAAGTTTGACAGATATACAGATCCATACAGGAATATGCACGATGTATAATAAGGATTACTAAATGTAGTGCTTGGAGCTTTATGGACATTGTTAAGTGGCTCTTATAATAAATATTTCACAGGCAGTCATATGATGACATCATGGATAGCACAGCTGACTCAAAGAGTATTTTAAAGTTTGTGCCTTTAAAGCGGATCTGAGGCTGTCAATCCTTGAAAAAGCCCAGGAAACGACCGCGTAAACAATCATCAACGGGGACATTCTTGCTGACTCACTAGTCCTCTCTTACCCCACTAAAAGGGTTGTAAAAGGATTGTTAAAACTAAAACAATTTCCATGACTTATCTTGCGTACACAGAAACCATGAGGAACCGTTTCAAGAGGTTTTCAGACTTTGAATAGAAGCTCTCTCCAAGTCTCATTACTGTCTGTCTGCACAGTTCAGTGCTTCACCCCACAGTTCTCTCCTCAGCGAAGAAGAGAAGCCTCTGAAACAGCGTTCAGAGTGTGTCACATTAAATTGGTTGGAAAAAATTCCAAAGAAAGCATGTTTAACATCATTGAAGTTAGTGGAAAAAAGCAGTTTCCACTGACGTCAGTGCGGATATAATTAGTATTAACGGGCATGATGGGCCAGCCTGACCTTTCGCTGGCAGGTGAGACAGCAAGTACAGAATAGGCTCGCATTGTGCTGACGAGGGGACAATCATGTAATCTTACACACACACGCTGAATTAATGCACACACACTGCAAGGGCATGTTAAAACCTAACAGGGCATGACCAACGCGAACTCCAGACCCTGGAACGGCGCATGTGCCAGCACACATGCACACAAATGCAAAGTGTATGCGTAAACTGAGGCCTCAGTCGTGACATATTAAATACAGACAGTATCCCATGCGCTGTATTTCACTTATGTCTGCACTTAGACTGACGTGGATCGATGTGGACGGACTTCATCAGCCAATTAAATGTTTTACAGAATGCCTTGTTTGGAGACACGCCCATAACATCAATCAATGTGCAGCTCGAAGTTGTCTTAATGTGAAGCAAACGTCTCAAGTGAACGCCACCTTGTGCACACAGAGAACCAGGGCACAGTTTTGACTGTATAAACTCCAGCGCAAGGACACGGTTACTGTACACTAAACCTTGGAGCACATATGCAACATGACAGCCTGTGCAGAGTAACAGGAGATTTATGCTGTGTTTTTAGAAATGTCAGCAAGTCTCATATTTCAGGTTTCTACAGGGAAAATGCAGCAGTGTGTCCTTTGTTAGTCCATAGCATGAAGCCAAGGTTTCTCAAGGTTCCTGAGGTAAAGTTATCTGAGGTCATCTTATGTACAGTTCATTTTAAATCCTGCACAGTGTTACTTTTAACAAGCTGTAGTGAGGCTGGGCAGTATTTCAATATTATTTTGATACAGCTACATGAGAATAGACATCGTCTTAGATTTTTTTATATTGTTTATATCTGCATTACAGTAAGGGTGAGCACACCACAGGATCCGCGATACAACACTATCACGATACTAAAGTCAAGATCGAACCGTATCGTATGTATCGTATCGATACATTGTTTAGATTTTGAATATTTTGCGTCATGCTGAGTCCTGCGATAAATGTGTTGCAATGTATTACCTTTTTTCAATTGTAAATAACGTTCCCACAAGAAAACTCGGTTTTAACTAGTAAGATAGTTTTTATTCTGTTCATCTTAATTCGGCCATTTTTTTTTTTTTTTTTTTTTTTTGCAGCAGTAGTGAAATGTATCTAGTGGACTGAAAAGGCAACTGGTCATATTATTCTAGTAGACTATCAAAAGCTGATTTGAATCTGTAATATTAATAATTTATATAATTTTTTAAAAAATCGATACTTGGCACTGTGTGACGATATATTGCCACATAAAAATATTGCGATACTGTGTTGTATTGATTTTTTCCCCCCACCCCTCGTATTTGCCCCACCTGACTTCCATTCTGAATGGACAGTTGGGAAAAGTGACAGTGACGAACATGGCATTTTAGCTGATGTTAAACATTTTTCAACTCTCAGCGACCTGAAAACAACACCAAACATGCAGCACTGAGCGCAGATAAGATGCTCAGCTCCTTATCACTCTGCTGCTGATGGGGGAAACTGTTGATAAGCAGCTCTCCAAATGCAAAGAATTTATGATATACACTGGCATCAGTAAGAACACTTTGGTGGACACACGATGCTACCACATACAGGGAACTCTTATTTTTTACCCCATCAACCATCGACTGGTTAAGGAGCAATTAGAAATCCATGACAATAATTCATACATGTGTACCAGCTGTATAGCCTAAATGTCATATATGCAGTTAGCTTTTTACAACAAATTTGTGAACATGACTATGTGTTAAAATCAACTGAAACAAGTCTGTAGATGAGAGTGCACTTATGTTTGCTTCGACTCTGCCAAGACTGTCTGAACATGATGAGAACTTCATGTTATCTGCAATGTAAATAAAGCTGTTTCACATTATGCAGGCTATGACTGAAGATGGCTTCCTCAAAAGATAGATGACATGAGATTATTAATATGCATAATATTATTTGTAGTAAATTGCCTCAGGGCCTTGATGAGCTTAATTTCTGAAGCAAGTATTTACAGTGTAAAGGGGATTACAAGCCTACAATTACAAGTCAGTCTATTATCCATCTCCTCAGGTCACACAGATCGTTACTGCAACTGGGAACTGATTTCATCACCATCTTGCATGACTCAGGCAGCCGCCAAACTCTTGTACATCATAAAAACATCATCAGAACATCATTCACTTTTTTCCCTTCCTGAGTTTTCCAAAGGTTTGAACAGTGTTTCATTTTAGTGAATCCTTAAAGGATCCCCCAGGAACCTTTTTATTTCTAGGGTGCACTGTCCTGGCCTGCCCTGCCGCAAATGTAAAAGCATCCTGTTGCCAAGTCCATATACTAAAACTGTAGGCTTAGATTTAATCCACAGCCAGCTAAAAACAGTCCATAAAAGGCCTCTGAGTAAACATTATGTGACACTTCCCAAAGTGTCAGATGATTGAGGTCATTTCTGGACAACTCCATAAGTTACCCATGTCTGAGCTGACAAAAACAGAGAAAAAGAAAAAAAACTGTTTAATATACAGTTTAATGTTGATAGAACGGCGGCATTTTGCCACTGGCCGCAGAGACAGCACTGATTGTGTATGTGCATCTGTGTAAGCAGATAAAAATCTGTGATACAGTGTGAGATTGTGTGGTGCTTTGTCATCAGATCATCCAGGATCAATAAACATTCAAACAGACCAATGAGACGGGCTGTTTCAAAAATGAACAGAAGGGACCAGATGGATCACAGCAGCAACTACTGACGCTATGTTTCTCTCTCTACACACAAATACACACAGAGTTGTTCTAGGTCACAAACTACTGTACCACCCTATACTGCAGATGATCCATTTTACAACTGGACTGGCCCAGGTTCAGGCAGACATGGTTTGAACGCAGCCTCAGAACACAGACTGTATAAAAATAATGGATGTAGCCACCGTGACTTCACCCACTGGTTTGTGGACTCCTGTTCTAAAGCCTTAAGTCTGGCATTTTGGCGGACATCTTGATTTTTGGAGCCAGATGTGACCATATTTGGACAAGAGGGTGGAGCTGTGGAGGAGCAAGGGTTGGCTGTTGTTTTTTTTATCACCGTGTTTATTTCTGCTGTAACATTGGGCATTTTAACATGGATGTCTATGGGGATTGGCTTGCTTTTGGAGCCAGCTTCAAGTGGCCATTAGAGGAACTGCAGTTTGCTGCTTGCCTCAAACTCAACCATGTGTGCCTCTGTATCATTAAGATCTTAAAGGGGAATTCGGGTGTGAAATGGATTTGGAATATATTGTACATGATCACGAGTTTGAATC
>JAPZEB010000003.1:29915951-29931211 GCA_029783705.1 Chaetodon striatus | reverse complement strand
TACATTTTTACAACATCCCCAACTGCCCATGAAAACTGATAGAAATGATCGGCACAGAGGCATTAATGAATATGAATGAACACATGGTGCACACGCTAAACTGTGGAGAGAGGACAGTATGTGGGGAGGGATGGCCCAGTTAAAATTTAAACGCACCCAAAGGAGATGAGAGCCCAGACACACTGTGTATAAATCTTGGAAATGTCTCATCAGTGGAGTCAAAGTTTGGGATGAGAAGCGAGAGTGACATTTTCACTGTGCGGTGATGTGATTTTTATGACGAGGGAATGAATGATACTCAACCCGTGTGTGTGTGTGTGTTTGTGTGTGTGCCATCAGGTGTGGCGGCCAACTGTGCCTCAGCATTAGCCCAGATGGCTGCGGCCTCGTGTGTGCAGGAAGAGAAGGAGGAGAAGGAGGTGGGAGAGATGGGAGACGCCATCACACAAGGTACTGAGAGCACACGCTGAGAGGAGACAGTATGTTACAAGACCGACTGGTAGCTGATGAATACACACACATGCACAATCATACACAACAAAACACACAAACAGAACCAAATGTGAGTCGACAGCGTTGGCTTATAGCCAACAGCGCAAACAAAAAGAAATCCTGAATATGTGTGTCTGTAATTTTAAAGCCATGGTAAAACAGAATTCTGAATGATGCCATGTTTTACCATTAACACACCCTGGACTCTGATCCAGAGTAATGAATAGGCCTTTAGTGACATCTAGTGACAGCTGTGGGAACTATAACCCCGTCTCTTCTCTCATTTTCTTTTACAATCCCCAATATTTTTGAAAACAAGGATCAATATTGAAATTAGACAAGAGCTTTTAATGATATCATCTATTTCTATGTGTTGCATGCAGCATATATTAAAGGGATAGTTCAGAATTTTTTATGTCTAGTTGTATGGGGCACTTATTCATACACATTAGGTACAGTAGATGTCAGTCAGCACGCCCTTAGTTTGGAGAAACAGGCTGGAGTCTAACATTGAAGCTGAGCGATCTACTGCAGTGGACGCGTAGCAATAAAACATATTTAAGCCACCAAAAAAGTCCCAGCTATGGGGTGTTGTTGGTTTAGTGGATAGAGCAGGCGCACCATGTACAAAGGCTTCATCCTTGCCCACAGCGGCCCGGGTTCAATTCCAGCCTGTGGCCCCTTGCTGCATGTCACTCCCCCTCTGTCTCACCCTCTCACACTCAGCTGTCTTGACAATTAAAGGCAAAAAGTCCCACCTAAAAAAATCAATATCATTTCAAGTGTACACGGTATCAAGAATATTTTCACTGCCTTACCTTAATGTCAGACAGTGATTTCCAGTGGGAGAATCAAGCCATTCTGTTGCTCTCTTCAAGGCCAGACTCCATTGAGAAAAACAGCGATTTAACATCGCTGAACACAGAAGCTTCTGGTCTCCCTCCGCCTCGAACAGTCACTTTTGTTATGCTAATGTGTGACTTTGGCATTTGAAAATGTTAGTTCGGCTTCATTAAGGTCACACAATAACACAAACTAACTGCCTGTTTAAAGCAGCTGCAGACCAGCAGCTCCCGTATTCAGTAAGCTTAAATTACTATTTTTGTCAATGGAGTTTGGTGGCTGTAAAAAGAGCATAGATGGAGAACTGAAGCTGTTAAAGGCTGTCTGACGGAAAGAAAAATACTCTTAATATAGCATACACTTGAACTAATATTTATCTATTAGGTGGGGCTTTCTTTTAGGTGCCTAAAACATGTTTTGCTGCTGACCCACATCCACATCAGCACGTTGCTTAGCTTCCGTGTTGGACTCCTGCTGCCTCTCCAAATGACATCTGCTGTGGTAATATGCTGGCTGTGGATAAGTGCCCTGTACAGAAAATCCAAACTATCCCTTTAAAGGTTGAGAAGATATGGAATTTGAGTGTTGCTGTTTGGGAGTCATATGTGTCTTATATCTGGATGTGCATTTGTCCGGGTCCAGTGAAGCAGCGTGTAGAGCAGCGTCTGGAGCAGATCGGTCGTCCTCAGGGAGTTCGTCTCCACACGGCTCATGTGTTGTGCATGGACGCCATCCTGAACGTAGGGCTGGAGATGGGCAGCCACAACCACGACTGCTGGCCTCATGTCTTCAGGTAAACACACAGAAACACAGATGCTTCAGTACGCTGCAAGATGCACCGATCGGCTCATCTGTTTCAGCCAATAATTACTTAAATTCACAATCTGCTGGACTCTGCTCCCGTGTGCTGCACAGCAATGCGAGTCCATTCGATTTTTTTTCCAATTTTCCAATTATATTAATTGAGTTTCTAAAAAGTCTCGGGATGATTGGAGGGAATAAAATTCCCTGTTACCTGGTGTGAGTTTGATATTAAGGTTTTCTTATAGGCTTTGAAAAATACACCAGCTTTAAGCATTTTACCTTTCTGTTTCACCTCCTTTACTTCCTTATTCTCTCCCTCCCTTTTCGCCCTACACTGTCTCTTTCTCTCTCTGTCCTTTCAGGGTGACCGAGTACATCAGCTCACTGGAGCACACACACTTCAGCGACGGCTCCTCACAGTCGTCCTCTTTGACCACCATCACCCAGCAGAGCCAGCAGGCGGTCGGCGTGGACCTGGGGCTGGAGCTGAGCTGCGAGCCCAGCCCGGAGGCCTCGGAGCTGGGCCTGAGCCAGCCGGTCATCCAGCCTCTGTCCATCCAGGAGCTGCTGAGGGAGAGCAGCAGAGGCCGTGGTCTGGACCTGAAGAGCGGCAGCCTGATGACCGGGACCAGCGCTGCCAAGGCTGTGTGTACGCTGTCGACACAGGCTGACAGGTACAGATAGCACATCGAATAAGTGTCACAATATAACACAGATTTATCTCTGTAATCATACAGTTATAATGATAATAATAAACCTTTCATACAATAAATGCAGCACAAAGTTCTTTACAATGAGCGCAGTATAAGCTCTGAGTGCCTCACAGGAAAACAGACATGATGGACATAAAACAGATAAACAAGGCAATTCAATATAAAAGGACATTTAAAACAGTTTAAACAGGGACTAACTGATTCATAAAATCATAGAGTTGTAAAACTTTAAATCATAAAATCAAGTAAGATTTTTAAAGAGTTGCAGCAGCGTGAAGCGTAAAAAGAAAACTACACAAATAATGCAAATAAGTTATTTAACTACATGAATCACTGTGAAAATGTGAATGTACATAAAATGCAGAAACACAAAGTAATACATGTATCATGTATAGAACAAATAGCATCATGACAACAGTTATATTTACCCCCCAACTCTAACAGTCTCTCTCAGTACATCTGAGACTAAATAAAGGATGCACAGTGTGTAGACTATGAAAAAACGACTGCTTCCTGCTCCCGCAGCTCAGTGCAGCAACAGACCAATGACACGTCAGCTGCTTCCTTGTTATCAGCTATTTAAATCAGCAGCCAGCATGACGGAGACTCTTGATGACTTTATCTTCCAAAATCTCATTTCTCTGACACTTGGTGCTCAGCAGGAGGTGTTGCAGTCCTGGATCATCCTGACTTTTTTTAATATCAGCCACAAGATGGCAGCAGCAGCTCAGCGCTGCCTCACTGTAGGAGTTCAGTTTAGAATTAGGTTTAGGTAAATGCAAGAGTCCTCACAAGTACAGATATACAATCGCGTGTGTATAAGTGTGCGTGCCAACAGTCCTGCACTTATTAAAGTTTGGCTCACCCAGGGAATAAACTGTGTTTATTTCAAGGATCATCTCTTACGTAACCAGTTATCTAGGCTGCTTTTAGGAGCAAATAAAAACAAATGTTCCCTCTGATCTTTTGCAGCAGATGGACTGAACACATTTACAAGCTGAAAGTGGTGCCAAAACATAGTAAATACTCCTCTGCACAGGGCTGTCCCAAAAACAGCCAGCTTAAAGGGCAATACCGCTGCATTTCTGTCTCAAAGCTTTGTCCCTCTGAATATTCACCATATTCACTGTGTGTTTAAAATCTGTGATCTGTAATGCTTTATTTATTTACATCTGTAATGTAGACAGTCGCATAGATGTGATGAAACACATGTCTGTGTGTGTGTGTGTGTGTGTGTGTGTGCATTTGTGTGTTCGTTCCAGGTTGTTTGAAGAAGCAGCTACGAAGCTGAACCTGGTCGGTCTGGTCGGCTTCCTGCAGCAGCTCAGGAAAGCTTCTCAGTCTCAGCTGTTTGACTCTGTGACTGAGACCGGAGACTATTCACTAGCCATGCCAGGTACACACACACACACCTTCACCTTATTGCTCCGGTGAATACACTCATTCCTTAACTTATAACTATGACCTTAGCCGTTCAACATTTTTTATTTTCTCGACAGCAGTTTACAAAGCAGAACATAAAATATGATAAGCAAAGTAATTTCTCCTGCTGCTTATTTTTTTTCACAATTTTAAGAATTTTGTGGAACATTTTGGGAGAGATTAAGCGCTTATGTCGGAAGGACTTGAGGAGGGATTTAAGAGGCAGGAAAAAAGCAGAATAAAAGTAGAATAGCAGTCAATGAGGTTTGTTTGACCAAACATCATAGGGTCTTTTTTTACAAAACCTCCACAAAGTCAGGTCACAAAGGTCTTATGTATTTCACCCATTTTGCCCAGAATTTAATGGACACATTTTTCTGACGATGAAGAGAAAGGGTAATCTTCTCCATGACATAAATATAATTTACAGTATCTATCCACTCCTCTAATGTGGGGGGGTGCATTTTGAGAGCATCTGGCTCTCCAAACCCGATGTTTCCCTGTTTAACAGTTGTTTGTAGTTGGATATAACAGTTGAGTATTAATTAGGGAGAAAACTGCAGTGTTATTTTGTTAGAAACAGAAAGAGAAAACAGTAGAATGAGGAAAGACTTAAGCCTCCTACAGACTGTGAGATTACAACATCAAGTTTGATGGATGCAGGCGACAGTCGTCTACTAGCATTTAGCATTGTCACTCTGATCAGTGTGTCATTTCATGCTGCATTTCTGTTGGTTGGTTAGTAGACGTAGGTGGTAACAGCAGTCACACAGTGACTTGGAATGTGTCCTTTGCTTTTGTTGACCTTGCTGACGAGGACGACGGCCTTCTGGTCGACCCCCATACGGCGTTTGTTTGGGCGAAACAGCTTCTTCGTGTACTTTTCTGTCAAATTTCTGACACTTAGAGTTGGGTCCCAGGCTGTCTCTAATCACAAGACTGTGACAAGTGCCATTCTAGAGTCTTTGTCACTGTGCTACGTAGGACCCATGACCAAAGATATCTCCGCGTCTCTGTCACTTTGGTCATCTTTCGTTTGGGACAGCCCAAAATCGCACAGTGTATACCGGGCCTTAAACGGCTACATGGGGTGAACATACAACTCTGCTAGAGTCACCATTATTCTCAGATTAAACTCAATGAAACTTAAATTGCAATCTATCGACAGTCAAGAAGTGGAAAAGGGCCTCCTTTTATTTAGTGCCTTTTTTCGCCTCTCTGTTCTTTGTTGGCCATTTGATCCTTATGATGACACAGACGTGGATAAAGCCTAGTCAGAGTCTTTATGTCCCCTCTGTGTGTCTGTAGGAGAGGCCAAGTCGACGCTGGACCGACGCAGTGCTCTCCATCTCTTCCGTCTTGGTGAAGGCATGCTGAGGATCGTCAGGAACAAGAACCGACCTCTGCTCCACATGATGAGGGCCTGGAGCGTGGTGGCCCCACATCTGGTGGAGGTAGGGAGCTTCAAAGGGAGTGTTGCTGTTGTTAATTTTCATTTTCACTGTTCCATTAACGCTGAAGGATTGATTATAAAATAAAAGACACAGAGAGAAGCTGTTTGTTGGTTAAAGCTCACCAGGAGTAAATATTTTCACTCCTCTCAGGCGGCATGTCACAAAGAGCGCCATGTATCCCAGAAGGCTGTTTCCTTCATCCATGATGTTCTGACGGAGGTGCTGACGACCTGGGCGGAGCTCCCACACTTCCACTTTAACGAGGCGCTGTTCAGGCCCTTTGAACACATCATGCAGCTGGAGCTGTGTGACGAGGACGTACAGGACCAGGTGAAGTCAAATCTCTTAACATCTGTTCTCGTTCTTTTATGAGTTAATTGCATCAATCAATAAACAAGCCAACAAGTCAGTGTGAAGTGTAGCATGTTGCACCTTTACTCTGCTGCGCAGTTTAGAAGATGTTTCTCTGCCTGTCTCTCTGCAGGTCATCACATCAATAGGCGAGCTGGTGGAGATGTGCTCTCCTCAGATCCTGTCAGGATGGAGGCCTCTGTTCAGCGCTCTGAGGACTGTCCACAGCAGCAAAACTGACACCAAAGACTACCTGCTGGGAGAATACTCCATGGGTACGTCTGACAGTCTCCTGAATGTTATCTAAAAGGAAACAAGAAACAATCAAAATGTTTAACTGTGGTGAAAGAAATGAAAGCCTGTAAGTTTCATTTGTACTTGTTTGTATTTGTTTTCTTACTTTCCTTTACTGTTGTGTCTTTTATCCATTTTTTTAAATTCCTTTCTTCTTTCCTCAACACTTTTCTCTCTCCTCCTCCCATCCTTTGTGCCTTATTCATTCTTTCTTTCCTTCCTTACCTCTCTCTTACCCCTTCCTAATTCTTCCTTCCATCCCTCCCTCTCATTCTCTCCTCCAGGGAAGTCCCAGGCTCCAGTGTTCGATGTCTTTGAGGCCTTTATCAACACCGACAACATCCAAGTTTTTGCAAATGCTGCCACTGACTACATCATGTGTCTCATGAAGTTCGTCAAAGGGTTGGGTGTGTATCACTTGTACATGTAATTTTTTCAGGCCTGAAATCAGACAGTGAATTGTGTGTTGGACAGAAGATGCTCACAACATGTACACCAATCAGCCAAAACATTAAAACCACCAACAGTTAAGTGAATAACCCTGATTGTTTTGTTACAATGCAATGTTCTTCCGAGGAAACTTGGGTCCCGGCATTCATGTCGATACCACTTGATACGCACCACCCTACCAAATATCATCACAGACCAATACAGCTCACTTTATTCCCTGTGTGGTTGTCTGTCTGTGTGTGTGTGTAGGGGAGGTGGACTATAAGGAGATCGGAGACTGTGTCCATGCGTCAGGTTTCAGCTCCACTGACCTTTGCCTGCCTGCTCTTGATTATCTCCGCAAATGTTCGCAGGTAGAAACTTCCTGTCACGGTTATGCGCTTGTCAGTGTATCAGATGTACACTGTGTATTTTTTCCTGCTGTACTTTTAAAACTCAAGATGTTTAAATTAGAATTTAAAAGCTTTTGATCAGGGATCCTTTGTGCCTTTAATGTTCCATCAAGAAATTACATTAGCAACACATTTTGTTCTGAAGACAGTAACTGACATAATAACTCAATGTACAGTGTCGTAGAGCTTGTTAGTGTTAGTATTCGTTGTGTAGCCACAGATAGCAGAAGCATACGTGCAGGCATTTGTTCCCCTTCTTCCCACTAACTTACTGGAGTGTTTGATTGACAGCTGTTGGCAAAGATCTACAAGATGCAGTCCAAGCCGGTGTTCTTGGGGGCGCGACTTGCCAGCCTGCCAATGAGATCGCAGGAGCGCTCAATCAGCACTGAGGATGGGATGGACTGTGTCCTGCAGGAGTTTGACGATGACACAGGTGAAGTCTTTCCTTTCATCGTGGTCCACATACTTTTTTTTTTTTTTTTCTTCTTTTTTGGTCTTTGTACTTTCTGACTCTCTCTGCTCCCCTCTAACTCTCCCTTCACTATCTCTCTAACCCCAGCTGTGTGTCGCTGTACGCTCTGCCCTGCAGGTCTGATCCAGGTGTGGATTTTGTTACTGGAGCAGCTCACAGCGGCCGTGTCAAACTGTCCTCGCCAACACCAACCGCCAACGCTGGAGCTGCTCTTCACTCTGCTCAGAGAGGTCACCACTGTGCCAGGTAACTCACAGACACATGCAGAGACATGTGAAGGTTTCAGAGTGTCTGACAGTGTTCACACAACTTAGTTTCACCGGCAGGACAGTGGTCTCTAACACAATAACAGAGTAGCCATGAGGTGTTTTACAGACAAACAGTGAAATCTTCTTGAATGACCAAATCAGTCGCATGACCTCAGTCTAAACGTCCTTCTGTGTCATCTGCCAGAGACCAAATTAAAGGGGAACACCCCTCATAACAAGCGTCTCAAGCTGTCTCTGCTCACTTTCCGTAGTTTGCCTTGTAAATAAACTGTCTGTTGGTGCCAGAGGCGTTGTCCTAATAAGCAGACATACCCAGCCCTACAGTCTGTGTCTGTGTTTGTGTCTGTGTCTCCTCCCTACAGGTCCAGGGTTTGCCATATTCTCCGTCATCCAGCTACTGCTTCCTGTGATGTCACTGTGGCTGCAGCGTAGCCATGGCGACCATTCCTACTGGGATGTGGCGGCTGCAAATTTCAAACATGCCATCGGCTTGTGCTGCGAGCTGGTAGTGGAGCACGTCAACAGTTTCATACACTCGGGTGAGACACAGCTGTGTGTGTGTGTGTGTGTGTGTGTGGTTGTGTGTGTGTGTTTAAAGGGTTACCTGTGAGTGTTTGGGTGTAACGCCAACAATGACAATTACTGAATAATTTCGAGTCACTTTCCATTTTCTACATGGCACAAATCAAAGTTTGGTACTAAGGACACACCGATCTGATATCTGGATCGAATATCGGCCCTGCGTGCCGCGAGAATTGATGAGCCTAACTAGGTAAACGCAAACAACATGGAGCGAGGGAGAGAATCTGCTGTGTGGAGGTATTTCACACTGAACACTCCAAGGTTTATGGCTTTTTAGGTCAACCATGGTATCGGATCGGTATCGGCCAATACTCAAAGCCACAGCATCGGGATCGGTTTCCAAATTGAAAAATCTGGATTGTTGCATCTCTATTTGGCACAGCTGCACACCAGGAGCAGGAAATGTTGCCAGAGTTTGGGGCATGATGATCATGTGAGAGGTTTATGGAAGTTTAAGCTTTCTGTGTTTCTTCAAGTTTCCCTCTCCGACTTAAAGATTCAGTGCTTGTAGTTTCACTGATCGCCTCAAGTAAAAGACAGTAAAACATGTCTTGATGGCTGAATATGTTGGAGAACTCAGTGTCCCTGAAATACTAAAAAATCAGACAGACGTTACTCCACACAAACACAGCTAACTGCCCAACTGGCATTTAGGACAAGCACTCATTGTAGAGTCTGTAATGTCGTCAATGCTAGACCTTCTTTATATGAGGGTAAAAGCTCCCTTAAATTGTCAGCTGAAACCTTTAGTTCCTGCAACAAGTTCCGGCATGGATTTTTATTTCACACTGTGGTTAGCGCTCATTTTTGTGCTACACAAAAGCTTAGTCAAACGGGCTTAGTTACGAATATTTCAATTTACATGAACCCTAGAAAGAGATGAAAGGAAGGAAGAAAGATCTGAATCATCTGATGGAAACAGCATCTGTGATAAAATACTCTAAACTCAACTTGCACAATCACAAATCTGATGAGTTACTGTTTGTCTCGTGTACAGTGTGTGCTTGTGCACTCAAGTGAAGTAGAGCATGACTGATGACTTGTTGTTCCACTGCCCCCCTGCTTAGTCAAATTAAATTGTGGCCGCTCCATCTCTGGCCCGTACGCTAACAGGCTATGTCATGTTGTTATGTGTGTGTGTGTGTGTGTGTGTGTGTGTGTGTGTTTCTGCCTTCCCTTACTGCAGATATTGGTTACGAGTCTCTGATCAACCTGATGTTGAAGGATCTGTTCAAGCTTCTGGTGGCTTGTGTGTCTGAGCCTGCAGAGACCATCTCCAGAGTGGGCTGCTCCTGCATCAGGTGACAACACGTAACTCCCTGTGTCCTCTGGGAGTCGATCATACATCAGTCACCACAGTAAAATACATGAAACAGAGAGAATTTTCTCTTTCTGTGTGTTCTTGGCTTGAGTTGGGGCCGAATGTTTTGTTGTTTATCAAAATTACAAATTAGTGTATGTTCTAAATAGCATGATGACAAGACTTTAATGATGGCCTGAATTATGAACAATGTCTGAATCAGCTGAAAGAGCAAAAGTATTTAGCCTTTGACCGTGGATTTCAGTGGCTGAAATAGCTGTTGCTACAAAGTGGTTTTCACTAAATACTAGGCGTTGGACTTTGTGTTTTTTTTGTTTTTGTTTGTTTGTTTGTTTGTTAGTTTTCTTTTTTATACAACAAATAAGAGGTGAATCTTTGTCTAAATTAATGAATATAACAATAAGAAAAAGAAGAAGAATAGATGATCTCGCTGGTTGCATCATACAAAATTATTTGATTTTAAATTGCAAGTGGAATATTTGATGTTTGAAAAATTTAAATTAGATAATATCCTCAAAATGTTCAGCCCCAGTCTGAGCTGGTACAGTAGAGGAAGTCTAACAAGAATTGTTTGCTGTCTTAAAGAATAAGGCCTAAGGCCAAAACACACCGGCAGCAAACCTCACACGGCAAAAACTACGCCCCTGTTTTTTCAATGTACAACCCCACAGTGGTGGCTAGACGTGTTTCAGCAATCCTGAACGTGCCACCTGTCAGCACTTCATTCCACTGTCCTCTTTCCAGCTTCGCCGCCCCCGGAGTTGAACACATTTTCCCCACTCACTCTCTGTTTGTACACACTAGCTTCTGTGGCAGGTTTTTTTTCTCTGCTCCTATGGCAGCTCGACTCGTCCCCTCACCGTGATGTACAAAGAGAGCTCTGTTGTGGTTGCTGTGTCTCGTGTGTGACAAAGAATGGATGACGACAGATTTGTTGCTGAGGTTGAGAAATATCCTGAGTTTAATGACCTACAGTCCCGTCATTATAAAGACAATGGCAAAAAAGATATTGCCTGGCAAGTCATAGCTGTGGAGATCAGCTCCTCAGGTGAGAAATGAAGTTTAATCAGGGACTGTAGACACGGGATTTTAAGCTAATGTAAGGGCGGAGGAAGCACAGATCTTTCAGTAAAGGTAGTACATACTTTGCGTGGTAGTTTGTTTACAAGCTGCAGTGCGACACGTCAAGTGTGTGCTAGGGGTAGCACTTGACGCAGGTCTCATGACGCGCCACGCCATGGCAGTGCCAGTGTGTTTTCACCTCTATTCTATTCCCTCCTATTGTCAGCAAACCCGATGAAAAGACCAACCAACACAAAAACTCTAGTAACAATCATTGTTTGTGTATCAAAGCCTGATATATCTCACTCCCCCGTGCTCCCCTCCCCTGTGTCTGAAATCACGAGAGCAACAAATGTGGATTAATCCACTGCTGAAAATAGTCCCCAACATAATAACTTTTTTCCTCTTGTTTGATTAATATGCTGAAAACTACAGTGCTCAGCTGTTTTCTGAAATTACCAAGAGACACTAAAAATGTCTCACACAAATATAAAGCGACAATAATTCCAGTCTTATATTTAACTAATATTTTGGACAATGCATTAAAAAGATAGTAGTATAGTAGATACAGGCAAAGATACATTTTTCTCTGTCTAATCTAAACACTGTTGTTTCTCTTGTTGTCCGTCTTTCTCCAGGTATATTTTGGTCACAGTGGGTCCAGTGTTCACAGAAGAAATGTGGAGGTTGGCCTGCTGTGCTCTACAGGATGCTTTCTCTGCTACATTAGAGCCTGTCAAGGTACAAACACACACACACACACACACACACACACACACACACATACATTGCATGCAAATACCACGTGGCGAATTACATAGCATACATACTTTCATGTCACCTCTCAGCAGACACAGGAATGTAAACAGAGATGAGTATTATGCAGATAAGAAAATGAACAAATATACGTGTAAAGAAACACGCTCAGCGGGCCAGTCCACTGTAGTAAACCACATAATCCATCCCCAATCTGAAACTGCTGGTTGGGACAGAAGTAATCTGAAAGCCTTTGCTGCTAATACTGTCAACATGCTGACACTCCACGTTAAGCTTGATAACCCCAGTTAACCTCTCGCACACACTAACACGCCGACAGAGTCCTGCAGCTGTGAGCAACAACTGTTTGTTTCCTCGCTGTGTTTGGGTTTTATTCTGTTCCATCATCTCTTCTCTCCGTTAAAGTGATTAAAGAAAATGCTGCTTCAAAGCTTTCGTACCTTCTGCTGTTAATCCAAATCCTTTTGTGATGAGTACAGCTGCTGGTTGAACGTACTGGAGTTGCCACCTGAGTTTTGTTCAAAAAATGTTTTCATCACTTGACTTTGAGGTACACAACTGTTTTTTTGTTTTTTTTCCATAATGCCCCCTTTTTTATTTCACAAAAAATACACTTCTCAAATGTATAAACATAACAGCAAAACAGACTTCAGTCTAAATAACTCTCACCCATCCATCCATTTTCATCTGCTTCTCTGTGGCCGAGTGACAGAGGCAGCAGGCCAAGCAAAGCACCCCAGACGTCCCTCACCCCAGCAACGCTTTCCGGCTCCTCCTGTAGGACCCCAAGGTGTTCTCAGGGCAGATGAGATGTATAATCCCTCCAGCATGTTCTGGGGCTGCCCAGTGGCCTCCTACCAGTGGGATGTGCCCGTATCACCTCTAATGGGAGACACCAAGGAGGCATCGTAATCAGATGCCCAAAACAGCTGACCCCTTTTGCCGTGAAGGAGCAGCGGCTCTACTCCGAGCTCCCTCTGAATATCTGTGCTCCTCAGCCTGTCTCTAAGGCTGAGCCCAGCCACCCCACGGAGTAAACACATTTTGGCCTCTTGCGCCCGCGATCTCATTCTTTCGGTCATTACCCAGAGCTCATGACCATAGGTGAGGGTTTGGACGTAGATGGACCAGTAGATCAAAAGCCTCACCTTCCGGCTCAGCTCCCTCTTCACCACGATGGTCCTGTGCAGCGCCTGCAACATTGCAGACTGCGGATGACAATGAATGGAATGGATGGACACTCGGACATGTTTGGTATTTGGGACTAGTCCCCTAGTAAACATAACTTTGGACTCAAAGTAATCTTTGAACCAAACCAAATATTTAAAATTTGTTATACCTGGATCCAGCACTCACCCTCACCTATGATCATGACCAACAGAATGAGACTGCAGATTCAAGCGGCCGAAATGAGTTTCCTCCATGGGGTGTCTGGGCTCAGCCGTAGAGATAGGCTAAGGAGCACAGACATTCTGAGGGAGCTCGGAGTAGATCCTCTTCTCCTTCGCGATGAAAGTGGTCAGTTAAGTGGTTCAGGCACCTGATCAGGATCCTCTGGGCTCGTCCCACTGTTAGGAGGCCCCGCGGCAGACCCAGAACAGGCTTGAGGGATTCCATATCTCATCTGGCCTGGGAACACCGTGGGGTCCTACAGGAGGAGTTGAAATGCGTCGCTGGGGGAGAGGTAACATCTAGGGTGCTTTGCTTGGTCTGCTGCCCCCACGACCCAGCTCAGAAAAAGCAGATAAAAAAGGAATGGATCCAGCACTTAACAATGACTGAATAACTCTTGGTATTTGTACTGGTGTCGTAAAAATGTTTATTTAATGAAACTTATTGATTGTGAATATCTGAGAGTAATTCAATACTAATTTCCTGCAGTATCATTACTCCAGAACCAGATGTTTGTTCACTACAATCAGTCTTGTGCTCTCTGCTACTAATAGAGAAAACAGAAGTTGTTGTCATGTTACCATATCTGCTGTCACTGTCAAATTTTCTCCATGATATCAAATATTGATATTTTTTAAGGTAGTGTTTCAAAGTAAGAAATTCCAGTGTCGTTACAGCACTGCTCCGGACTGCATACATTTCAGTATTACCCAGAAAGATTCAGTATGCACTTTGAAATGTTTGGGTTTTTGCATGTAATTGTGTGTGTGTGTGTTAAGTTTTTAGCTGTGGTTTAAAAACTTGTTGAGTGATAGTGTTACAGCCGGCTCAGCTTTTTGGGAAAAGAGGAGATCATGTTAATTTGTTAATGGTGGTACCTGCTGCGTTTTAGCCCTGTTAGAGATCACAGATTTAGAAAGTACAGCCTGAGCTGGAATTCAACCCCTGCTGCTCCATTTCAGCTTCACCGAGAGCAACTCCTAACCGTGGCTGTGTGTGTGCGTGTGTGTGTGTGTGTGTGCGTGTGTGTGTGTGTGTGTGTGTTTGTGTTTATGTTCAGTAGAGGTGACATGGGCAGGCATTTTTTTGGTGGCTGTGGTGTGTCCCTGCAGTTCTGTGGCAGCTGACTGACTGCAGATAAGCAGCTTTACAGCTTAGAGCCACATCTTTGTGTTTGTGTGTGTGCACATGTGTGTGTGTGTGTGTGTTTCAGTGAGATAGATGATGATGATGATGATGATGATCTTACCACCACTGACAGACTTCCTTTGCTCGTTTCCAGAAGATTTGATTTTGAGGGCTGAAACAGACCCAATGAGTTTACTATACATTTGCTGGTTTATGTTCTTAGTGCTGTTAGCAAAGTGTTAGAAGAGAAAAAAGATGAAATGTGTGGTCCTTTTTTTCATTCTTTCTTCTTAGTGAAGCAGTTTGTGGTGGATTTTATCCTACAGATGAGCAACTGCGTCAACGGTTATTAGAAAAACTCTTGAGTTTATCTCCACAGTGCATCGGGAGTTTGTAGGCTTAAAACTCTCAGTTTAATATATAAAATCTATAGCTTAGCATGCTCTCAGCCACATTGACGGACATGCAGTCATTTTGTTTATGTAACAGCTTTTGTGACTGTGTTGCGTGATGGGGATAATGGTTTTGTTTTATGTGGCACATCATATTTATTTAGATCTTATGGCTGTTTATATAAGAGCTTCGGTTCTCCAGTGGTATGTCATATGCTTTAAAGCTGTAATTACAAATTGAGCTGTAACTTTGAGTGGTTTGTTGGGCAGTTTCTCATGCGTTACATGTGTGTAGATACATGACATTACATGTCTAATTGTAAAATGGGACATATGGAAGCAATTAAGTTACTTTCCTTACTGCTTTTTGATCACATTCTTGATTTATTCTTGGAAGGTTTAACTTGAAGTTTCTGAATTTCAGGGTCAGGACGTCGTATGAACACAGAGTCATTGGAGATTTATTTTATTGAATTATTATTAAAATATGATAGGGGAAAATTCATTCATTCATTTCCCATAACCGCTCATCCTGTTAGGGGTCATGGGGGACTGAAGCCCATCCCAGTTGACATTGGGTGAGAGGCGGGGTACACCCTGGACAGGTCACCAGACTATCACAGGGCTGACACATAGAGACAGACAAC
>JAPZEB010000003.1:29768473-29779126 GCA_029783705.1 Chaetodon striatus | reverse complement strand
CACACACACAGACACACACACACACACACACACACACACACACACACACACACACAGGGCCGAACAAACAGCTATCCCAGACAGGGGCCCCGACTTCAGCTCAATCAGGGGAAGAACGATGCAGGAGATTGCTGATGATTCTGATAGTCCATGAAAGAGAGGCGCACGCACACACGCACACAAACACAGACACAAACACACACACAGACACACACACACTTTGGCACAAACAAACAAACCCGCCCACGCCACGCTGATGGTCGTGATAGACTGGCTGATTGAAGGAGGCCCAGAGGGGAGACAGAGAGAAACAGACAGACGGAGACCTCGTGTGACTTAATCATTTAAGATATATGGTCCATATTTTTATAGTATTTATTAATATTTTTATTAATTAATTATGATTGTATTCTATATTTATGTCTCTTTATTTTTTTGCAATGCTTGCTTTTATTTTAACCTCCCTCTCTCTCACTACGTAACCAGAACTGCAAAGCAAATTCTTTTAATGTGAAAACCTACTTGGCAATAAAATGGACTGTGATGAGGGAGGTCAGCTGACCACACGGGGATCCTCCATCAAAATACCAGACACGCTGTGTGGCTGACTTTAAACAGGCAGTCAGACAAACTGTGGGAAACTAAATTTATGATGGTAAGACTTTATGTAGAGCACTTAAAGGGTCAGTTCACCAAAATTTAAAAATAATAACGTTCTTGCTTTGGTCTGCTGGTGTCAGTCAACGCAGGTCATTTTATCTGTTCAGGTTTTGACGTATCTGACTCCGAGCCTCCACCCCAGTACAACAGAGGGTCAGCCAGTTCAAATTTTATTTCACGTTTTATTTTGTATCATGTTTTTATTTTATTTTATTTCTATTTTTAAAGATTTGAGCCGTCAAAAATAGATTCATCAGTCAAAAAGACATTTGTGAGCTCTGAGACCTCAATGAGGAAATTTTGTCACCAGAGCTAAATAAAGCCTTCACATTAACAGTTAGGAGGAAGGTGAGGCAAGTATGAGTCAGTGGGTTTATAGGCGGCAACTATAAAAAGCACCTGTGGGCAATGTTTGAGCAAAATTAAAAAGGTTGATGTCGTACAAGCTCTTATCAGCGGTATCTGAAAAAAACTTTGGCTTTTGGTTTGTTTGTCTATAAATGACGCTTGCAAACTACGGCACAACCTTGAAGCACTGATCAGTGACACCACAAAGTTTTAGCGCTGCATGAAAACACTGAACAAAAACAGAAGTTTGTTCATGCTCTGCAGTGATTATAGTTTTCTTGTAGAACGGACTCTGAACAGCAAACTGGTCTTTGAGAACAGAGCTGAAGAGAAGTGATGACTGAGGTGAGAGTGAAGGAGAAAGCTGTATTTCATTAGTTTCTAGGTCTTGAAATACAAACTAGAAACAGGAATGACTAGGTGTAATCTGTAGAAAAGGATTAGAGAGACTTAATGAGAAAGGAATGCGAGCCTTGTACTGTACTGGTTCTCACTTCGTCACCACTCTCACTTCTCACATACCAGTTTGCAATTCAGCCAAAGCAAAAAGCTGCGAGTGAAACTCAAGTCTGAGATGGTTAAAAAAGATTTCTCTTCAAGTACGTTCACTAACTTCTGTGCAAATATGTCAAAATAAAAAAGTGAAGTACCCCAAGCTGAGGTCGGACTTTTAGTCTTGTGTATCCTGGGATATTCTTCAAGTGTTGGTAATGTTTTCCAGGCAGGAAAAAGCCACATCTCTCTGAAGGTAGAAAACAAGCTCTGATACAGTTACATCCTGTGGAGGGTGTCTGGCTTTCAGCTCTGGTGTGTTTTCACTGCTTGTTAGAGTCAACAAATTCACTTTGGAGACTGAGATGGTCTAAAATGGTTAAAAATGAGGCTGAAGCAGAAAGCTCCCGACGCACGGGTCAACACAGTCACCAGGGGAAAATGTTGGCACTGTATGTTTCTGCAGACAACAAATACTTTAGACTTGTATGTTTCTTATGTATCATATCAACGTTTCTAAAGTATTTTAGTATATGAGCTGACTACATCACTGGGAGGTGGAGGAAATGGTGGATGGTTTGACACCTTAATGTCTGTCAAAGTGCAAACTGTTCGAAACCAACAAACCACAAAACTGGTTGTGATTAAGTGAGTCATTGCTGTGTTTCCAGCTGCTTTTTTGGGTGTTTTGTAGCCGCCCATCATTGTTTTTCAAGCAGGGATAGTGCCACGAGAAACAACTGTTCTTTACCAAGACATCGCTGCATTTCCAGCTGGAATTGTGCCTCAAAAACTGTATACATTAAGCCAAAACATGATCTTTTCTGAACCATAACCAAGGGACTTTGTGCCTAAACAATAAAAATTTGTATTTTCTAATTTGTATCTTTTTACATGATTTTCAGAACTCTTGTTTATTTTCTGTTTCTTATTGTTATTCTGTTTGTGTTTTGCTAAATCATGTTGTATTTATTAATTTAGTTGTTTCCACTTTGTTCTGTTTTCTCTTAAGTTGAGGGGAGATCTGTTGTAAAAACGTGTGGCTTGTCGACCTCTCCTGTCACATCTGCTTTCTCTCTATTACCTGGTTTTATGTCGTTGTACACATGTGCAAACAGGGTTGCAGTCATACACTGGTCACTGCTGCTGTGTTAGTTCCTGCTCACTTGGCAGACACTGAACTGACAGTTCAGTTCAGAGACGGCAACAAAACGTTTACTGATCTGGAGGGGAGTCTGGACGATCAGGACCAGAGCCCTGGTGCAAAAAGGATCGAATGCAAGAACTGTTGGACTGGAGAAGTTTGAAAACTACTCGCAACTCTGTTATTTTGGTCTACACCTTAAAGATACGCATGATCCATATCCAGCCCGAGTGTGAACTATGTTAAAATAATCGCAGACGCTCCCCTGATATCTAGCAAGCTACATATCTGGCATATATCAGGGATATGTCTATCTACAGCCAATGAGAGTGTTAGACACAAGTTAAGCAGTCACCTGCGACAACAGGGACTTCACCGTATGTGTTGCATTTGCAACATGGACCAAAGTTGTTGCACCTAAAGGAAACAGGCTATTTTGTGAACAAATCCTGTCATATCTTGTGTGTATTTTCAGACATACTCATCTGGGAGGCCCCCTGGTGAAAGATCTTGCAGTGTGTGACCCCCCCCATCACCTATCAGTCATGTAGTGTGAAAACCACAACGACGTCAAGACTCTCTTTTTAGAATATAACACAGCACGTTCTGTAGTTTGGAGAGTACAGCGATTAGACAACTCTGACTAGTCTTTAGGAGGACTTGATTTAGGGGAGCCAGACTTTATGGTCAGCCTGACGGTGTCTTTAAGGAGTCTGGGAGGACCTGGAGCTCAGCCAGGTGACACACAGTCAGGGAGCCTGGCCATTTTGGTAGCAGAGGAAGAGGAAGAAGGGGAGCTGGTGGACAGGAAATAGGAAATGGCAAGGAGACAGAGTTCTGAAGGAGGGGAGAGAGGGGAAGACATAGGCCTGGTCAAATGACCTCAAACATGGAGGCATAAGAGGGGCGGGGGGGGGGACAACCACAACAAAGTGAGCGGGGAGAGGCAAACAGCACAGTCGGGAGTCGTGGATAAATATGAGAGAATGTGATACGAGCAAAAAGACACAGAAGAAACAAAACACAAAGACGGAAGGCACGAGGAGGAGTGGGCGGGTGAGAATGAGTGAGATAAAAATAACAATGGAAAGATGCAGAGGTTTCCCAGACCACCTCCTCTCCTCCCCTGCTGCTTCCCTCCACTGTGCAGCGGGGGCCCGAGGGCCAAAGGGACTTTACATACAGCCGACCAGGGGCCTCAAGTTTTTTTGGTTCCAATTCTTAACTAAAACTGGAGGTTGTACGTAGTCTTTGTTTTCTGTGTTGCTACATCACTATTTTTCCACGTGTGTAGATCTGATTGTCTCACTGACTTTACTGCTGAAAGTCTGTCGTTGCACTTTAAACAAAGCATCATATTTTCATAATGTTTAACAGTTTTTCTGATTTTAAGGCTGGTTTAAGCCCTGATCACACAGAAAAAGTTTTAGCAGCTGGAGGCGGCTTTCTGCAGCTGTTTTTAATGAGCATGAAGCTTTTTACTCGCTGATTTTGCATCTCCATGCGCCTCGCACGTCTGCGCTCTAGGCATCTGGCGTTTTTGCCAGAGAGCTCTGAACATCTCGAGCTGAAAAAACTTCAACTTAGAGCAGAAAAGCGCCCCACGTCATCTCCACTTTTTCCCATTGTCCAATCAGATGATTTAAGAGGCGGGCCTTCTGTGGTGGTGACGACAACAAGTTTACAGTTGGTAAACAATGGAGGAGAAACTGGTGGTAGTTGTTGCTGGATACCCAGAGCTATACGACCTGATGATAGACAACAGGATGTCAAACTTTTCTAAACTGTCTTTGGTGTTTGGGAAATGAGTCTAATTAGCATCTCCCTCACTGCATGTCACTGATGAAGTCATACAATGAAATAACTACTTGTTACAGTCGGCGGTAATCAGCATTGTCTTGGAGCAGGATACAGCACATTTTGGAAAGAGGTGCACTTACAAAAAATCTGGGTAAATATCAGTTTATACTATAGACTTTATAAAAGAAGTGGAAACAGCAATCGTCACCAAGTGGTTTGTGGACGTCTGTTTTGAAGCCTCAAGTTTGGCATTTTGGCTGCTGCCATCTTGGTTTCTTGGAGCCAGAAGTGACCTTTGAATGAGAAGGTGGAGCTTTGGAGGCGCAAGGGGTGGATCTGAGTGAGAACCATAGGCCCCAGTTACACAGAGATGCTTTGCACCACGTTTTGTTTTTCCAGCAGTTTTTAGACGCGCAAAAACAATAAAAAAATAATCTCAACTCGTCAGAGCAAGGCACACAGCCCGTCACGGTCACACTTGGCCCAGGCAGTCAATCAAATCAAGCAAGAGGCAGTGTACTGAATATAACTGTTCAGATGCCAGTCGATCTGGCAGCAACAGTTGGACAAAAGGTATTAGCAGCATTTAATTATAAAGGTCATCCCATTCAAATACTAACAAGTGATTGCATGCATGGAGTTGCATGGGCAGGCAGGTGAATCTCTCTGGGGAGCTTAGTGCCATTTACTATGTCAGTAAATATAGCTGACTATTTAGCTGATGGACCGGGGGAGAGCTGCTGAGTATGTGAGAGGAAGGAGGAAGTCATATCTCATGATAGTTTCACGTTGGCTACTGTCTTTGAGTGAGAGAGAGAAAGTCAAAAATGTGATTGGGGCCATATTGGATGATAAAAGTTCTAAAATAAAAATACATAAAATACAGTTCCCAATACTGACAAAAAAAAAAAAAAAATCCCACTTACAATCCTCTGCCTTATTGGTGAAATAAGTGGTCACTGAGGACCAATTTATCAGCCTGTAAATTCTGCATTATCCCTGCTGGTCTGAATCTATATATGAAAGTACACTGTTCACAAGTAGCAGCTGGCTCAGTTAAACTCTAAGCTGGCCTTTAACCCTTTGAACAGCCCCTGCTCTTCATCCTCCTCAGATAACTAATCACAATACATCACAAAGCTACCCACACAGCTGAGATACATACTGCATCAGTATCTCTATCACTTCTCTACTTAATAACCCAAAGTCTCTCCAGTAAATCTTTTACTCACACTCGTCCAGTTTCTTTTGTGTTCCTGTGTTTCTGTCTTCATCTTCCTCTCACTTGTTTACACTCTGATTAAGAGCTTTAGGCCTCAAACACAAACAGCGGAGTCTCAAAGCACAAAGACAGATTCTTAACCACAGAGAGACTCTTACAAAACTGACAAACAGACTCAAGTGGCTTTTAATGCTGCTGCTGGTGCTGATATAAAGCTGCTGTTTGTTCCACCAGATTTCAGCTGAAAATGAACTGTAAGTGCCAAAAAGGGAGCTGAACTAAAACAGAGCATGGACACAACCACTTTCTAAAGCTGAACCTGGCTTAATGGTGTGTGTTTCTCAGGGAAAGTAACACTCTGTGCCTGTAGCTGATACGTATCTGTCCCAAAGGTCAGTTCAGGTCCGGGAATCATTACAGGCAGTGATTCTTGTGAATTATCATTCCAGCTCTGTTGTGCACAAGTACAACTGTTTCCCCAAAATGATTCAGGACAATGCGTTCGGGAAACTGTCTCTGTTTCATTCTTTCACGACAGGTCATTGAAGATGTCACATCGGGCTCTTGGAAAGTACTGTACTTGGGAAATTTTAGGGGCTTAAAGTTTTCAGGAAGGATCGACCGAATCATCAGTGAAACATTGGTATCCTCTGATACATGATTTTTTTTTAAATAAAAGTTTTTCATGTGAAAGATGGCTATTTAGACAGTTTCATAAATGTGTCTGATTAAATTTATGCTTATTAAAATAGGATAATGAATGGCTGAATTACTTTCTAACAGGTTGTTGTTGTTTTTTTCTTTATGTGTAGATTTCTTTGTTTTCCTGACTCAAAGGGGGAAATAAATAATAAAACAAATAAAATAATGACAATAATTAAATAAATTAATCAATGATAAAAAAAACAATTGTTAAGAATAATTTCCTTTTGAATGCTTGAATCAGGCCCAAGACTTAGGGACAGAGAAAAATTATAAAAGGCTGAATGTAAAATCTAAATCTGCAAAAAAATCAGTGACCACAGCTGTCAGATAAATATAGAAGTACAATCAAAATGTTTTTTTAAATACAGAAAAATGCAAACTGGAGAGCCAGAGTCCAACACTGTGCTTAAGCTCAGTACTTGAGTTAATGTACTTAATTGCTTCCCATCTCTAACAACCAAAAATACTTTTTCTCTGTCTACAAGAGGCAATAAATCCACTCATTCCACTCTGAGTCATTTGGGCTTCACTCTCTTGCATTCCTGTGTCTTTCAGAGGGCAGGTTGAGCGGCTGCTATAAGTGGCGTGATGTTTGGGTAGTGTTGGGAGGCCGGGTTGGCAGGGGTTAGCACACAAAAGAGGCATGACGGCACGGTGCCAACCAGGCCTGGGCCCGCTGCAGAGTGCTGCGATGATGTGAACCGCTGAGTTGACAGGCCCCAACAGTCCGACACAATGTCAGAGCTGCTTCCTCTGCCCTCTGCTCATCTGTCTTTACCCTCCTTATTGATTTATATTAATATGTACAACCTCTGCGTCCACTTGGTTATCGCTCTGTTTTGTTTAACAACTTTCTGTCCTCCCCTTCTGTTCTCTCTGGCTTGTTTTTGGCAGCTTGCTCTCCTCCCTCTCCCTCCCCTCTCCTCTCATGAGTTAGCACAACGGAGCGGGACACAAAGATGCAATAGCAGCCCACAATAAGGAGCAGAAAACAAAAGATTTAAGGGCAAAGCTGGTGAGTGTTTAGGAGACATTTTAAACCAAATTATCAAGTAAGTGCTTAAAGCTTATCCTTCAATGTTTGCACCATGAACACATTACACATTAAAAGAAGCAGCTTCAATGGTCAATACATTAAAGCTTTACATTTCTTTATGTGTCAGCAACACCGTGATTAATGTATAGTTAGGTTTATGCACAAAAACCACTTGGTTATAGTTAAGAAAACACAACATTTGGACTGAACTACCCGGCTCTGGGGGCACCATCCCAGCAGGAAATGCAGCCATGTCTTGGTGAAAAGCACCTGCTTTTGGCAGCATTATTCTGGCAGAAAATGCAGCAATATCATGACAAAGAAGACCTCTCTTTGTGGCACTATTCCTGCAGCAAATGCAGCAATATCATGGTAAAAAAACAACTGCTCTTCGTGGCACTATCCCAGCAGGCAACAAAGCAATGTCTCAGTAAAAAATTAACCATATTTGTGCCACAATCCTGGCAGGAAACCCAGTGATGTCTAAGTTAAAAACAACTGCTCCTCGTGTCACTATCCCAACATGTCTCAGTAAAAAACACTCACTCTTCGTGGCACTATCCCAACAGGAAGTGCAGCAATGTTACAGTAAAAAACAACTGCTTTTTGTGGCACTATTTTGGCACAAAATGCAGCAATGTCTGCAGGAAACACAGCAATGTGTTCTCAACTGAAAACACACTAAGTATTTTAACAGAGTTTTAATGAGAGAAAAACTGTGACGGGGAAGAGTCTTTACTTTCCTTCCCACAGTCAACATGCACATAAGTACCTAGTTGTAATATAGATTCTAGTGCAAAATGCACATCATATTTTCATTTACAAATCTGCCCTTGTAATAATTATCTCCTAAGATACATACATAACACTAAACAGAAAAGAAGGCTGGATGAGAATGTACTGCATCAGTATTTTACTTCATATTTTTCGGATCCCATAGCCAGCAGAACCAGAATATAGTGTTACACCCACTGACGATGATAACGGTGAGAGGCCTTAAAAAGAGACAGAAAATACACCCAAATGGATCAATCTCTCCACAGTCATGTAATGCATATCTGCCTGGCAGCTGCCCTGGACTCTGACCTTTGAACATTGTTTCCAGCGGACTCACATGTTGAAAGAAGTGAGTGGGGTTCCTCACAGGCCCTCAATATATTTCTGGTGTCAGTCAGCCAGGCTGTAAAAATAAAACTATTTAACGTAGTCGGAGGGCGAAAAGTAAGGTGAGAAACACTGCTGATGTGTTGTTGTGTTGTAGTGTGTTAAATGTCAACTACAGCTGTGACAGACCACAACAAACACTTTAACACAGAGTGTTTACTGGGGTTAGACTGATCAGTAACACAGCGTTAACTTTCGATACGATCAATGTGACGCACTTGGGCTGATTAAAACATTTCTAACTGATACGATCTCTTAGCTGCAAACAGTCTGTTACAACTCAGGCCTTGAGATCCTTAAACTTTCTACTTTGGGTGTGCATTCACTTACAACTGTTTTAAGTGCGTTGTTTACAGCTGCAATGATTCACTGAGTAGTTGTAAACTATTAAATTAAGCATGATTCCAGCTTCTTAATTCTGAATTTTATGACAGTTACCTGAATATTTTTGGGTTGTGGACAAAACAAGATATTTGAGGGCGTCATCTTTTTTTTTTTTTTCCCTCTCTTGATCCCTTCAAAGTTGATCAGATCCACAGATGAGAGGAGCAGCTGCTGCCAGTGAATGCAAACTTTTAGACCCAGCAGAGTGAGCAGTTAAGTTCCACTTTCAATGCGCCTGACGTTCTGCTGATTCATCTCTACGCTCTGACTGTGCTGTGGTATAAATAACCAAATAGTATATACATTTCAGTCGCACTTTTAATGAACTGTACAGCTCCAAAAATAGAAAACCTGTTTGTGGTGGCAGTTATTTTAGCCGTGGCGGGCCGCCACAAATAATACTGCATGTGGGAAACCGTGCAATGCCAACATTTTTCAGTAGTGTAGTGTCAAAACACCAACAGCAAGCTGAGTGTACATTTTGATATTTAGAACAACCTCCCCGAGTGCACTGCACCTTTAAGGTGCAGTAACTGTACCAGAAACTAAAACCAGCTTGTTTGGAAACCGCAAGGATTGTGATCACAGTTACATAAAATCAGTGCTGAGCCCTTGCATAAGAAGAGACACAGACACATGACGCTGGTACTGAAGTCAAAAGCCACACACTTACTTAACTCCAAACAATTAAGCAGTTAAATGTAAAATATCACCAAATGACTTGAACACAGCCACTGGTTTCTGCTGTGATAAGTGACCACGGTGTGATGCACCCTGAGGGGTTCTTATATAGAAAACTGCCCCTTATTGCCCCTTATTCTTGTGTCTCAGGGCGTCATTTTGGTACGGAGTCCTTAAAGTGCCAAAATATTGCATGTGTGTGTGTGCTAAACTGTGTGTTATTTGTTATATAACATATTCTTGTTGAGAGAGATTTGGGTTGATGGGAATTATAGTCAAAATCCAAAGCTGACTTTTTACCAGCGTGACAGTAAGTGGACATTCACACAAAAACATTCCATCAAATTCACCCTCTCATGTCACCAGGAGTTAAATTAATAAAACTAATCTGAAAAAAACACATCCCAACCAAACACTGTGTGTGTCTGCCAGGCAGCCGCCATGAATCATACAACTTATCAGAGCAATTATGACTTCCAGGCAGCAGCAGCGACAATGTGCTACTGTGTAATACAAACACACTGAGAGAGAGAAAAACACATCAATGAGGAGATGGACACTAGTGAACTCTCTCACACACACACACACACACACACACACACACACACACACACACACACACACACAGAGACGCTTTTCATCTGCAGCCTGACAGAGACACACTTGCAGGTCTCCTTCCCTAAAATGGCCGATAGCTCTCCAGTGGAAGGCGTCGACAAGCCAGAGGAAACGCTCCTGGACTCGTCTCACTCTCTGTCTCTTAATGTTATTTTCTCCCTTTTATCCCCGATGACAGAGAGTCCAGTGTCTCTGTCCTCTGTCTTAATACCTGCTCTGTTCATTTTTGGGGCCTGTTTGATAACTACTGTTAGGTAAGAGGCGGAGGGGAGAGAGTCACAAGGGTGGACTGGACAGACAAGACGGCGTCACGCAAACCCAAACCCTCTACTGATTCAAATCAATGTCCGGGTTATGTGGAAGGAGATGAAATTGATATCTTATTTAAAATTAACACAA
>JAPZEB010000003.1:29727806-29738126 GCA_029783705.1 Chaetodon striatus | reverse complement strand
TGCAGCAACTGTGTGATGTCATCATGTCAATATGGACCAAAATCTCTGAGAAATGTTTCCAGCACCTTGTTGAATCTGTGACACTAAGAATTAAAAAGGGCTCCAACCTTCTACTAGCAAGGTGTACCTAATAAAGTGGCTGATGAGTGTATTTAATATTTGCTATGTAAAGATATAGTGTAGACCCGGTTGGGTGTACGATGCCGGCCAACTTTCTCTAACCTCAATCTTTTTATTTTAAACTGAACCTTAAAACCCTCAAACAGCCCTCTGAGCTGTAAGGACCCAACTTAATGTCCTCACTTTCAAAAAATGCTCTCATTCTGAAGGAAGTACAAAAAGTACAAGAACACACACACACACACAGATAAGTGTGCTGGTTAGCAGATAAACACTGAGCTGGCATCAGAAGAGACACATGCTGGCCATTACTCCTGCAGCTCAGACCTAAAGTACTGAACACAAAAGGATAAGAGCACACAGTGAATATTCTCTGCAGCTGATTTCCCACCTGAAGAGCTGATCTCTCAAGCTGCACCTCAACAAGAGAAGTCTTGTTTTAATGTCATTACGGTTAAACTGAGATGACTAAGATGTGCCAGTCACCTGAGAAGGCAGGAAGGGCAGTTACAAAAGCCTGGTTGTGCCAACAGAGTGAGTCTGGAAAAACGTATTACTTATTTTGAGCGTATATCCTGTTTTGATGCACTTCAAATGCTTCGGATATATTTTGGACTTCTAATGGACCTTTTGTGATTCAGTGTGTCTTTACTGCTCCCACGGGTAATCAGTCAGTGTAGCCATCAAACATCCTGAGGTAACACTCTCAACCTGGACGAACGGCCTCGGTTACCTGAGCATCAAGAGCAGGGAGAACACACCTTTACCTGGGGACTCAAACAGCTAACAAATACAGTATGTGTCCATGCAGGGTTAAAAGAAAATATGTGCTTGGTAAACTCAAGGCTGTCCGGACTGAAATATTTAGGGGTAAAAAAGGCAAGGTTGGGAAAGTCTATATACTCTTTATCACTGTTTCTATCCCGATCCAGGAACACGTCAGCGAAGATCATGCATCGGCAAATCACATCACAGCTGTCATCAGTAAGTGAATGATGGGATTTAAGAAAAATGGAAGTTCATAAGTAAAGCTCTTTCATTCTTTCAGCCCTTTGTGAAAAGGTTGGATTCCTCTGGATCCAACATGACGTGCGTTGTGTGGATTATTTCCAGCTCATAAGCGGAGCTCATTTATTTTAAAGGAACAGACGGCTGCTGAACATGATGTTTGGAAAGCAAGACAAGCAGCACGGACAGACTGAACTCCGCTCAGCTGGTTTATGGAATTTGAATAAAATCTTATATAAATCCTGTAAATCCTGTTTGTAATGCATCTGCTGTTGTGTAACTCAGATAATAAATACATCTGACATGATGATGATGTTGCTCCCTAACAGAAAAACACATTTGAAAGTTAAAGAAATGTTACAAGGTAAAACCCAATGATGAATTATCTGCGTATACACCCATATCTTCTTCTTCTGTGCCACAGAGCTCTACTGTTGTCCCAGCACAATTGAAACACACCAACGAGCCACACTGAATTATTTTACATGCACAAATATTCCAATTTCCAATTCTGCCCTTATTTTGAAAAAGACAATATTCCTACTAAACTCTTCCTAATATGTCTGTTTACATGCAGCCATGTTCAGCTGCTGTTACTGCTGTGTTTGACAGACTAATACATCAAAATATGGAAAAGGTTTTCCGCTGGTGGCGGACTCGACAGTGTAAATACAGCCTCCCTCTTTCATTCTATCAACCACCAGCTTTAAAAGGTCGTGTTGCAATATTTGTGCACATCCAAAAACCTGTTGACTATTATAATGTTTAAAAGTATGTGTTTGTTTGGGATATGCATATCTACCCTAAAACCCTGTAAAGTGTTAGTGTGTGTACAGGCTGCAACGCACAGAGCTGACAGTGAACAGTCAGGAGGTCATGTGTCGCAAACTGAAGTTAAAACACCTCAAGTGAGATGCATTTTCTGACACATGTTCAAAAAATCGCTCCTGAAACCTGAATAATATTGTCACATCCCCCATGTATTAATCAGATAACGCTACTTTGGAATAAGGCCTAATCTGAAATATCCAAGCAGAACACCTTGTTTACGAGACCCAAATTCATATTACTGTCATATCTGGAATAATACTGGAACATTAGTGCGCATGTAAACGTAGCCACTTCTTCATTACAAGAACAGTGATCTGCAGTGGTCACTGCTTTATTTTGACTCCACAAACACCGTCTTGCTGCCCCAAATACTCACTAGATCAACAAATGTGGATTAATCCGCCACTGAAAATAGTCCCTGACAAATTCACTGTTTCCTCCCGCATGTTTAACTAAGATCATCACCCCCAGGGTTGTCAACAGTTTACACCTATGTCTGTAAAAACACGAATGCTCACATGCTCACAAAAACATCCTCTCCCCCGCAGCACAGAAGATATACACAGTCAGCACAGTTTAAAGGCCACTCCCAAGATTAATGTCACCAATTTACTATCTGACCAAATGTCTCTCTGTCTGTTTCTGATATATGACATTAAATAATGGCAGAACATTATGATGTCACAGAGAAGCTAACCGTTGACCTTTTGCATATAAAATGTCATCACTTCATTATTTTAACCTCTCAGACCTTTGTGTGAAGTTTTGTCATAATTAGTGAATTAATTCTTGAGTTACGGCCAGAAACACGTTTTGTGATGTCACACTGACCCTGATCTTTGTCTTGACCATAAAATTCTAACCAGTTTATTTTTCAGTCCGAGTGGATGTTTGTGTCAATTTAGAGAAATTCCCTAAAGCTATTTTTGAGATATCCTTTCCACAAGAATAAGATGGATGCAGGGTCACAGCAACCTTGACCTCTGGCCCTGGCTATTGCTGGTGCGGAGGCATAATAAAACACAACAGTGACCAGCTGTTTAACAAAATTTTTCAAGCCTTTTTTAAGGTAATGAAACTTTAAATTTTGACGTGTTAGTAAAGGATTAACATCTTGAGTAGAAACTCATGGGCTTGGATCTGAGTGCCACAGACAGAGTAGGGAAGACGTATTATTATTGAGACGTACAGACACTGTGCTGATGTTGGTCTTCATGAGACTGGTCGGCAAGAAGAATAATAATGCGACACTCAATCTGTGCCAGCTTTTGTAGCAGGGACAGTTAAAAGCCATAAAGTGATGACATCATCAAATCAGAGATGTTTTTTTTTTGTTAAAGTTTGTGTTTGTTAAAGTCAGAGATGTTAAAAAGAGTAACACAGGACCAGCTGACTGTGGCTGTGGGGTCTGACAGAGGAAGGAACTTCCTCCCAGCTCCTACAGCAGCAGGTTAGCTCTCTGCTTTCAGTCATCTGCCACGTCTGTATGACCCCACTGACTCTGAGCAGCACTGCCTCCCTATCTGTCCTTCCATCTCCTCGTGTCGGCCCATCAGTCTCTCTCTGTCTTAAACACAAGACAACAAAGGTTCATTAATGTACCTGGCTTGTTTCTGTGCGTCTCTGCTGCCTCTGATGTTCACCAATTACAGCTGGTTAAAAAACACTCACTCGTCCGCTGTAACCTGCTCTGTTCCTTACTTCACTCACTTCTTCACTCGCCTCTTCCTCCTCACCTTTTATCATCATCATCATCATCCCCTCACTCTGTTCAAAAAGACAGTTTAAAAACGCCATCAATCTGCTCTCTAACACCAGCTTTTCCCTCACTCTCCATTTCCTCGTTCACTTCTTCCCTGCCTTCACTTCCCCGCTCTGCCTCTGTGTGCCGAGCAGAGAGAGGCCCGGCGCTACTGTTGTATAATGTTATTTACATTTCTTGGCGGTAATTAGGCTGATAGGGGAACGACTGTGATCCCACAGTCGATTAAGAAGAACAGGAGGGAGGGAGGGAGGGAGGAGGGGAGGCACACAAAGGGAGGGAGGGAGGGAGGGTTTAGGTAGGACATAGGTCACACAAAGTACAAAGACTCTGTCGCACTGACTGGCTTCTTCAAGGAGAGAGGTCCTGCAAGAAGTATAAATCTAATAAAGTTAACAATATAAATATATTATTATAAATTAAAAGGATGATAAATTTAAAAAATCTTGAGTAAAATAAGGGCTAAATAAAGAATACATTTAAAAATTCCCATTAAAAAATTACACGATTAAACTACGTCTTTATAAATATGTTTTTAAAGCTAACATATGATGCAGTATCACCACGAGTACGCTCATCATAGACGGTGTATGTGTACTCGCCAAACATGTCCGAACACAGAGTGCTGTGTTGCAGGTACAGTAAATTAGCCATTGAGGGGCCTCACAGTCAAATGAAGCGGTGAGCGAAAATGAATGAAGGAGGGAATGTACAAGAAGGTGGAGAGAGAAAAACATGTAAAACGGAGCTCAGAGCTTTAAAACAGTGCGTCGAGCAGCTGACAGAGAGGTTGTAAAAATGCAGCAACTTCTTGTGATGAATGTAAAATCTGACTGATGACTAAAAAAGTTTTCACGAAGATGAGCTGTTAATACATTTTTAAAAGATTTTAAAGATCCACAGCAGAGCTGCAACGTTTTGTCACGTCGGACCGAAACCTGCAGCTCTAAGGCGGCATAAACATGTTGTGTCTTTAACCGCCTGGAGAAGGTGGGGTCCGGCGCTGGGTGCTACTCTCATGCCTTTTCTGTACCAGCTTTCAAGAGCGTGGCTGCAGGTTGCGTCTGAGGTTGCTAAACAGCCTCAACAGGCACCATATTATCGCCTATTTACCTGAACTCAAGAGTGCAGAGCTGATCTTCTTCCAGAAGCTGTTTATAAGTAGTATAAGATGTAAAGCTCTGGGTAGCCCTGCACTAACATGATCAACTTCCCCATGTTTATCACAGACTGATATTTACGTGTTCCTGAGTGGCTATGTTTTTGGGCGTGACGGCTGCACCTTGAGATATACCAGCTCAGCTCAGCAACAACTCAGCAGGGTGCACTGCATGTCATGTGACAGGGAATAACCAATCACCACCAACAGATATCTTTCCCTTCGTCCATGAATATCAGTCTGTGGTAAATATGGAGAAGTTGTTAGAAATTTTAGTGCTTTACATCTGTCCCACAGACGATATGAAAACAGTGCCTGGGAGAGGATCAGCTCTGCACTCAGGATTTCATGTAATTGGGCCATGATATGGTTCTTGCTGTGGTGGCTTGGCTACTTCAGGCCCAACCTGCCTCCGTTGGCACAGAATAGGCACGAAAGTCCCACCCAGCAACGGACCTCGCTTTTTCCAGATAGTTCAAGATGCAGCATGTGTACGGCCCCTTTGTCACAGAGCACCGCTGTCGTGCCCTAAAAAAATAGGCGCTCAGGAACATGTGCGCTGTTCTGGCAATGCTCTGGCGTTTGAGCATGGCTGCCGCATGTCTACATTAAAAACAATGAATTTGAGGGTGCAAGAAATGCCACATGTACTGCCCCTAAGAAATTTTAATAGATAAATTGACTAGTCAAAAAAATAAATAATCACAAATCAAAGATGATTTTTTTCTGAAAAAGAGACCAAATAGCTGTTCTTGGGTCTTCAGCTTTTGTTTGCTCTGATCACTGAACTCAGCCAGCATATATACATATTCCTCTTGACCTCAGCACAGCGTTCAACACTGTGAATCATAACATCCTGATAACACCTCCAGTTTGGTGTCATCATTTGTGGCACTGAATTACGCTGCTTCACTTCCTATCTAAAAAAAATGGAAGCATCTCTGACGGCATAGGAAATCACTTCTCTTCTTCAGTCACCCTTTCCTGTCAGGTCCCATTCTCTTTTCGTTATATACATGCTTCCTCTGATGATAAGTTAAAATTTTCTTACAAAGGCAGATTTCTCTAGAAGTGACTCAGGGGCATAAAGAATTGAATGGCACAGATTTTCTTTTAGCTGACTGAGGGCAAACTGGAAGTTGTCCTCTTCACCCTCCTAACGCAGCCTTCTCTGACGTGCGCCTGTGTGTTGCGTCTCTGAATGTATGAGCTGTATACGTGACAGTTTGCTGCCTATTGTGTATGTGTTTTTAGTGACTTATTCCTTTTATGCAGCACTTTGGTCAACAAGGAGTGTAAAATGTGCTTTATGATAAATATTAATAGATTTTTGCACAAAACTTTTTGCTCAGCAAACATGGAAATACTATCAAATTCTTTATTTAAAGCAGTATAAATATTTCTTGACATTACTGAGAGACCTCTCTCAAAACACCAGTGGTCTGTCCACATTATGCTCAGCTGAGACCAAAGATTTGCGACAAAATGAGCTTAAACAGGCAAATATTTGCAATACGCTGTTCTGAAATGTTCCCACTATGCAATGATAGTGGGGTACTGGCTACAATTACATTTGTAGTAATGATGAAAACGATAAAAAAGTAAGCTGCGCTAATCAGTCAATGAGAATGTGTGTGTGGAGGGGGCACAAACACATACAGTGCAAGCATGTCATCTGCGGTCACTTTGACTTGACCAGCGGACTTTACTACAAGCTGATTGGCTGTTGAAATAGCTGACGTGCTTTAAAACCAGCCGCCAGCAATTTGACCAGCTGAGTTGCAGGTGACATCATCAGCCGGCCTGAGTTGAGCTCAGATCGGCCAGGACACTTTTCTCTGAAACAGTTTTGTCGCAAATCTTTGGTCTGACTGGGTTTTTGAAACAATGAAAGCTGAAAAAGTTTATGTCAGCAAGGGAAAAGGACTGAGAAAGGAGTGAAAACTAAACAGAGAAAGGCAGAGACACTTTTATTTTGTAGCCAGCAAGGCGATGAAAACAAGCATGCCCAACCACACATTATAGGAAGACAAGAAAATATTGTTTACGTCAGTTAAAGTGCAGTCTCTGCTGACAAACTTAGCAGACAGTTAGCAATGGACTTTTGTTCTGTTGATCAGTGGACCCTTAAGGACTAAAGGAATACAAATATTTGGAATTTATGACGGCTTCAAAAGCAGGAATTCACCACTTATTTTATTTTGGTAAAATTAACTGAATCACTGGATTGTGGAGAATCTAAGCAAGCTAACGATATGTCGCATATCCATACTGACAGAAGTTTAAACACGTATTATATGGTGATCAAAGCAGCGTAGAACTAAAGACCCTCTATAAAAATGATTTGTGGCCTGCATTTCTTTGTCAAATCGTGTAGCAACGCTCGGCTAGTAAAAGAGGGTCAGCATTAAATTAGGGCTTAGCTTTTACTTCAGTTATTTCAGAAGACATTTCAGAAGACAGCAAAGTTTCTATGTCCCATCTAAACCCATGAGCAGCACAAACAAGACATTTTCTTATTTAAAAAAGCAGCTGGAAATGTATAACTTTAAAACTAAACTATTTAAAAATATAACAGGTAACAAAAGCCCTCCTGCAGCAGTTTGAACCCAACACCACAAACAATCTCTTGCCCTACCGACTGCAGCTGAATCCTGCTTCTTACTGTACTGTTATGGTCAAATGAGCTAATTCATGAACACACTGAGTCGCTGCAGATCAGTGTAGCGACAGGCGAAGTGGAACCGCTGTTATATAAGAGGTGAAGTGTGACACCACTGTGGAGCTCAGAGTGTGTGTGTGTGTTTGTGTGTGAGACTATATTGTGTTTACAGAATGTATATGAGGGTTTGTTTATTGTAAGCACATCCAGTGGAGAGCATTAAGTGAGTGTGTGTTCCAACAAGAGTCGAGTCCGGAGGTGAGGGGAGATGAGGGTGGGGTCACACAGCATATGGAATACGCATCATGTCCCCTGTAAGGATCAAAGTGGTTACATAAGAGCCACAATCCCTTTGTTTTGTCCGAGAAAACACTTCCAATCACCACTGACTGCCAGAGAGAGCACGAGTGTGTGTGTGTGTGCATGTGCACTTATGCCTCAGAAAGCCTGACAAAATGAAAGAATAAAACAAAAGAATAAGAAAAGAACAAAAAAAAGAATAAAGAATAAATAATGAGGACATTAACAGTGTCATCTGAGAGTGCTGTCTCACTGTCCATTACCCTCTGTCTCCCTCTCATCCGTCCACGCCGCACATGTTTGTGTTTGCTTCGGAGGAAAATAACAGGAATAAATAAATTGAACAGGAGACGCCATCATTAGCGTCGAGCTCTCCAGAACAGTCTGAGAAAATAAACAAAAGACGCAGCGTCCTGCATTCAACTCCTCCTCCTCCCTGACATGTCTGACTCCCACTGATCTGCCACAAAAAAACATACACTGCACTTTGGTCGTAACCTTACAGCAGTAATGAGAAAAATCTCTAAATGACGACATATTTTTGGCGACTTTCAGGAGGATTTATCTCTCTAACAACACCAACAGTGGTCCCATTTGATCACAAGAATCAAGAGAGAAAACTCTTGAAACTTCTTTAGTTTAACAGAAGAAACAGGATATTATGTCTCATCCCACTGGACAATTTTATCAACAAAGTTATCAACAAAGCTGACGATGTAAAGGAAGATTTGAGGTGTTAAATCATGGCTAAAAGAGGAACAACACTGTTCTCACACTAAACACCACAGTCGAACCACCAGTATTTTGTATTTGGTGTGGATATATTTCTGTGCATGGATTCAAGGGTGTATTTTGTGTGTTTATTTTGAGATTATTTTGTGTGTGTACTTGCAGATGCATTCACTTTTCTTTTTAGTATTCTAATTAAAAAAAAAAAAAAAAAAGGCCCCTGTTAACAGGTGTATCAAATTAGCATTTCCCTTCAAACACTAAACACAGCTCATCTGGTTCTTACGTATAAATGTACAATCGCTACTGTGATGTCCATATCAAAATAGTATGGAAAAAATACATACAATAAAGCATCCACTGACTTTCATTATAATTATATATTTTTACAATTAACATAAACACTGTTTTTAACATATCAGTATGCACAGTCTATAAACTCCACATGCTGTATATGTACTGTACAGAGCCATATTTACATGCATACACTCTACAATATTTATTTCTTTGCACTGATTACACTGTTTACAATTAATAGAGAAATATATATTTAAGTGAGCACGCTTGTTTGGCCCCTCACAGCTCAGTGTGTTTGCTGTTAAGACTGTTGGTTTTTGATTGATAACTTAGATTCGTGTACAATTCAAAAGGACCCTTTCAGCAAAAGAAAGAGCTCATCAACAATGTTCATCTCATACATGTAACTAATTTAAAATGTTGTATCTTACTTGATTTTACGATTTATGTTTTTACAATTCTATGATTTTTAGGACTTTTTATAATTTAAGTCAGCTCATCATTTCTTTACGATTTTAATATCTATAGTTTTGAATTGGTTAATTCTTGTTTTAAACAGTTTTTAAATGTCCTTTTACATCTTGTTCTTAAATGAAGTCTATTTTTGTGCAAGTGCACAGAGAGCAAAGCAAAAGCCGGAGTTAAATTCCTTGTATGTGGCCAATACAACTGATTCTGATACACACTCACATGTCTACAGAAAGAGTGACTGTACTCTGTCAGAAGTTCAACAGGAAAACAACTTTCTGTTTGCTGCGCTGGAAGCAAAGCGCTGTCTGACAGGAGTCATCGCCTCACACTGCTGAGCAGAGAAAAGACAACGAGTCAGCGATGTTGGTTGACCCTGTTTTACATTGTTTGTTTTGTCCTCACATCATGAAGGACGAAATCTGACTCCTGAGAGGTGAACTCCACCCGTTAAATACTAACTACAGTGTATACTGTACACTGCAACCACCAGAGACAAATACGCTGAATCGCTATTACTGAAAAAAATGCAGGTAAAAATTTAGGATATGATATGAAGAAGTCCTTAGGACTGTGATGTGTTCAGCTGTTTTTAAAGCAAAATCCTTTATGGTATAATTCATTGCACCTTTCAAGATTCTAAGTTTATTATTAGAAAATGTTTTTGTTGCTGACTTTTTAATGTAATCACTGGCCTCAGGGATCGACAGTCTAACACAGAGGTTCTCAAACATTTTCCAATAATGTACCTGGTCTGAAATATTTTTTCAGCCATGCAGCCTCTGACCAGCGCAACATATCATTGGTGGAAACACACAGTGAACAAGCATGAACATGGTTGCATTTCTGGCAGCAGTTGACTGTTTACAGCAGATATCGATTGCACTGAAAATAGGAATGTTAAATATAAAATGTGGTTTATTGACCTGAAATTATTTAAGTTATTAAAGTATATTATTTTAGGAATTATGCATGACTTATATT
>JAPZEB010000003.1:29706288-29717145 GCA_029783705.1 Chaetodon striatus | reverse complement strand
CCTTGATCTTTGAACACCAAAATCAAATCAGTTTGTCGTCAAGTCCAACAGGATGTTTTGGGTAAATCTGAGGAAATTCCCTCAAGGCATTCTTGAGATATAATATTCACGAGGATGGGACGTACGTACGGATGGACGGATGAACGACCCGAAAACATAATGCCTCTGGCTACGGCTGTCACTGGCCAAGAGGCATAAAAGAAGTGATAAAAAAAAAAAAAAAGAAGAAGAAGAAGAAGACGAAGAGGTGACTAGTTACAGCATCGCCTTTAATAACTGTTAGTTAAATGTGTCTGTTTGCAGCTGTCACCCTGCTGTGTCTTCTCTATATTAAAGACATTTTTTAAACATTTTCTCTCCACTCTTTATGCTGGGCGGGTGCAGCTTTAGCCAGGAGGCTGTTTTTTTGCCATCAAGAGCAGAATCCTCAGTAAATGAATGACTTCTCTCAGTATGACACCCAGTATGAACAGTCCTGGGTCTAAAGAGAAGTAGGTACTTAATATGTTTTCGATTTCCCTTTGAAAATTCTTCCAGTAGTCTAAATTCTTTGGTTAATCCCAAAATATTTATGTGAGGTGCCTCACCAGTCCAGCCCAGATGTGTAACTGTATTTTAAAATGATTGCTGGAGTTCTTTAATACTGCGTTTTCACCTTTTAATCAAAATCCCTCTGATAGGGCTGGAAACATATATCCAGCTTTGAATGTTTCCTCCCGTTTATCATCTGTTTATCATTTCCAACTCCAACATGAGCATCTTAATTTGTTCCTCCGTGTGGCAGCACAGTGTTTTTGCTCCTTCACCTCAGAAACCCTCGACACTGGAGGAATCTAACAAACACAGTTTCCTTGTGATTCGGATTACGCATCAAACGTTCTCTCAGAGCGGAGCGGAGGGCGAGCAGAGGGCAAGCGGAGCACCGAGGCCACATGGTTTCCATGTGAGTGACGCTAACACAGTTTGTTGGGATGGAAACAAACACAGCTGGCTTTGTTTATTGCTCCACACTTCACAGCATCCACTGTGTTTACATGTAAACAAGACAGCAGGTTCATGGGAGAAATCAGGTTCAAGGCAGGAAGTGAAAGAACATGTTTACAGGCACAGCAAAAAAACAGGTTACTGTAAAACCTGTGTCTGCCTGCATTACTCAGCTTTGCATATGAGTCCTGTATTTCTTTGGTTTGCTGGCGCAGTCATAGAAAAGGCTCTGCAGCAAGAAATCACATATTTTTTCCTCAGACTCATTGTATTATAGTTTTAGTTCAGAATTTAGTTGGACTTTAAATTTATTTTGGGGGGATTTTAGGAGGCACTGAAACAAGTTATGACCTTATTTTTAGTCCACCTGCATTTCTGCCACAGTCCTCTCCCTGTCTTAGTTATTCGTCACGGACATGGACGGTTATAAAGTCCATTTTAAACACCTTATAAAGCATCTGCATGACAAAGAAAAGAGGATTATCCTGCACAAATCTAAGTATGTTAACCAAGATTAACCTGATTTTTAAAATTCACATTTTTGTTTACAGGAGTTTTTAGAAACCCTAACACTCGCGTGCATTTAAATACACTCATCATCAGCATTTAGTTTTCCTTTGGTTTTCTTCAGTTTGACATTAAATTGGAGGACATGCTCTGTGTGTTTTTCCACGAGTCGCTGAGTGTGTGTGATGCATACATATTCATTATAACAAGAGTGTGTGTCCTCACCAGATGAAGTCCCTGCATTGGGAGCAGTAGGTGGGCTGCCTCAGGTAGGTGGCCATGAACTTGTGTCCGTTGACCTGGTGGACCCGCCGGCGGACGGCACCCTGACGCTTCCTGGGACCCATCCGCTGCCGAAACACACGCTCCTCATTTTCGGTGGAGCCCGCTGGCGCTGCACAGAAACAAAACACAAAAATAAATTACATAATATTAATTACATTTATGCAGATATCAGTAAAAAAAAAAAAAAAAATGAACAAAGCTGCTTCACATGGGCTGCACCAAATACTGATGTCTATTTCACCTTAAAATGAATGACACTACACGCTTTCTACTGTCTCTTTGAACATCTTGGTCAACCTTCAAAACATCTGTACTTGCATGATGCAGCCACTAGATGGCGCTGACACTGCGCAGCTGAAAGGAACAGCAGCTGTACATGCAGTAACAAATTAAACACACTGGTCTTTTCTTCTTCACACAGTCAGTCAGTGTCCGTCTTTGTCTCTCCTGCTCTGTTTAATCACAGAGGGTTTCCCCAGAGGAACTGCAGAGATTTTAATTACTGCCTAACACTATGTTAATTACACACACACACACACACACACACACAGAGTACCTGAGGCAGAGGTTACGGTACAGTAATGTTAATTAGGTAACAGATGAATACATTATGTGTGAGTCATAAGACACTGCTGTCCGCAAACACAGAGCTGCTGTTTGAATAAGGACACACCACATCCACACAAATGAAAAACATATTTTTGAATGAGTGTCACACACCTTTAAGTCCCCAGCAGCCTTACAAGCAGCTCACAAGATGCAACTAACATGACGGGATTAGATAGATTAGAAAGACTTGTTAAGGAGCTGGCACCCCATGTACTGTACATGGGCACCATCCTTAACGTAGCAGCCATGGGCTCGATTTAAGCCCATGACCCTTTGCTGCTTGTCATGCCTCTGTCTCTCCCCCGCTGACGTTTTAAACTGTCCTGTCACTGCAGCAAAAAAAAGCCCCCCAAATAATCTTAACAATAAAACAGTAACATGTCTTTTGACACAGTGAAGTAACTGCTGTAAGGTCTGACATGGTGAAACAGCCTCAGGATGAGGAAATAATCTTGAAATATTACAGACTATGGTTTGAATTCTCATTGTTATTCAAGCATGACATCATTCTGTAGTCAGTTTTAAGAAATTACAGGCAGAGGGCAGAGTCTCTGCAGACAGACACACCGCCAGACGCTGACAGTGGGTCGTAAGTGATGATTGAGAGGGATTACTTGTAAAACTGTATGATTCTAGAGTTGCTGTTTTTTTAATCATGTATAGTATATATTTAAAATAAAATTGTTTGACTTAAAGATGCACAATGTAAATAATATCTCAATAAGGTTTATAACAGTATATGATTAGTCATCAGATAGTCAGGAACACTTCAGTCAAAGAAATCTTTATTTGTATCTGCAGTATTATGTTTGGCAGTATGACTCTGCTCTGGGGCCTCTCTGCCCTTCCATGCGCCTACATGGAAAGCCTGAGGCAGGGAGAGCAGCAGCAAACACCCCCCAGAAACAGAACAGAGCAGCATCAACGACAAACAGAAATGATATTGATAAGGAGGAGCTGGGGTGGAGGCAGGTTGCAAAGCAGCTTGCAGAGCAAGCAGCAACAGTGGGCAGGTCAGAGCAGTTTAAATAGGGCGCCCTGAATGAGATTTGCCAATTGGTTGCATAGAAAGGAATCATGTGATCAATCAGCTGACTCCCTTCCATCAATCAGCTGATCCATCAGTTGATCGGGCTGCTTGAGATCAGCTGATGTAGCTGAGATGTGAGCTGAGCTTGACATCGTGTCCCGCCTGAACTCACGCTATGCTCAGTTTTGCAAAATTATCTAACAGCGTTACACCAAAAATGAGAACACCATCAAACATAATCTCTCCGTTATCTCTTATCATTCAGCCTTCACTGCCCCACATCAGGAAGAAGAAATGACTCTGTATGTTTCAGTGCAGATGAATTAATTGTGAAACGATTGGCTGCATCCTGAGTTAACAAAAGAATAAATTATTTCAGTTTATGTTGTTGCCCCACACAGAAACATTGTCAGGTGGTTTGTTCGTCGATTGATCCACCCAGAGCAAAGAAAGAAATCTGCTTTAGATATTTTATATTCCACGGAGGATGAATCTTAACGACTTTGGTGGCGCCCTGGCCTTTCCTCTGCACATCTGTCAGGTCAAAGTAACACCTGCACACATGAAATATAAAATCAAATGGTCTGACTACCACTATCTTTACTGAGCACACTGCTTCCTGAAGGATGAACTCTTTCTATTGTTAACGCTCCACCTTTCCTCCAGCACCACCCTCCACATAAACTTTACATTTCCATCCACTCTTCTGTTAAACCTCCAGAACTCTCTGTACATTCCTTTCTCCCTGTCATGGTCTGCCTGTCCTCACTCCAACTCTTCCAGCCCCTTTGCTGTACGCCATCACCATCGCCTAGCAACTGACGACTGCTGCCTAGCAACAGTGTTAGACTTAGCGTCTTCCATTGGGGAGGGTTCAGGGGAGGGTTCAGGGGTGGGGTGGGAGGGGGGCACAGACATGGTGTTCCTGTGCGGTGTCCTCATCACAACCCCAAAAGTTGAGGTGAATAACTCAGTGTTCTAAAAGTGACGCTGTGACAAACGACAGTGAGAGCATCTTAACTTTTATTAACACCTTAAAGTCTTCAGTCTGGAGGGAAAGACCTTCCTGGCAATCTCATTGGCTGATACCGGTGGAGAAATCATGTCCTGGATCAAAGAGTTGGACAGAAAGATGGATGGCAGGCAATCAGCAGTAGGTATCACTGAGATCTAATTAATACCAGTGCTCATCAGTACTCCTCTATAATTTACAATGAATACGGTGTCCAGCACGTGTCACAGTCAGTCTGTCGCAATATTCTGAGCATCAGAGACTCTTCTCATCTCAAACCTGAGGGGTGCACAAGCTGCACTGACAGCTCATTAATCCTTTTCAAGTTAGCCAGATCTCCCAAACATTTGAATCTGTCCACCACAAAACCACATACCTGTGCAATGATTAACCCTTTGCTAATCCAGCCCCTCGAATGCAGACTGGCCAATCAAGGGTCTGACAAAAACATGGCTGTTCTCCATAAAATCTCATGCATTCAGATTTGCTCTATTTTCAGGTTGGCTTTGTGGAGTTCAAACTAAACGTTGTGTCTAGAGCACACCTATTATTCATACTTGTTTCCTGGAGAGGTTGAAAGGAGATATATGTTTTAAGCCCTGACATGTGTAGGCTTTGCTAGCTAGCTCACCAGAGTCCTGCACGGGGCCATTTTTGAAAACCCACACCCGCCCGTACCTGTAAAGCTCAGTTCCTGACCCGACCCGTAAGCCATCGTTATGTCTAAGTCAAAGCCGCACCCCTTAATAAAAGCCCCGCGACCCCACCTGCATCCATGATTAAACACACACAGGCTACAGTCACTTACATTAGGCTGGGTCTCTGTTCTTGAATTACAAATCTAGCAGAGGATTTCTTTCACTGGCTCCGCTCGATGCCGGGACGGTAAAAACATTCAATCACTGCCAGGTTAGGAAACATTTTAGCACGCTCCCTCCACCACCATAAAACCTCCAAATGGATCCTTCCTGGCTGTCTTGCACTCCATGTAGGCTGCCACCTCATCCTCGGCCACAAAGTTTCATGACTGGAGTCCACCATGTTGGTGACCAATGTGACAACAGGGTCAAAGACTCGAGTTCTGTCACTGACTTTCAAAATAAAAGCAACTGCAGCTTGATAATAGTGATTTAGACGTCAAAATATTACACATATACTGCACATCTTTTTCCTTTGTTTAGTCTGAAGAATAAAAAATACAGTGTCCCTTGGCCCCCCGCCCCTCTACTTCCTGTGCCCTTGCTCGCACCATGAACATCTTTGAACGCTGCTATCATTCTGATGTTAACTACACACCTGTAGAGTGTCATGACTGCGTCTTGCACAGTTGTGATATTAAGGTTGACAAAATCAGGACAGACATTGTACTCAGAGCAGCATTTTGCCAATACACACACACACACACACACACACACACACACACACAAGGCAAAAACAATACCAGCCATGGGGTCGTTGTTGTGGCTGGTCAAGATGATTAATATTCTCCAAGCTGATAACAACAGAACCAGAATAACATCAAAATATTTCACCTGCTTTTAGCAACAGGCAGCAGCTTATCATCCAGTCCTGGTGACAACAGGGCTTTGTGTGTGTGTGTGTGTGTGTGTGTGTGTGTGTGTGTGGGTGTGTGTGTGGGTGGGTGTGTGGGTGGGTGTGTGTGTGTGTGTGTCTGTGAAAGCTAATAGGTTGATTGCAGCTCTCAGGCCTGACAGTTCACCCGTGTTCTCTGCTATGCAAACACATTTAAGTAATGACTGCAATTTCATCCACGTTCTCTCTGTCTCTCTTTCGCTCTCTGACACACACACACACACACACACACACACACACACACACACACCAGACAAGCGTAAATAAATATATTGTATGACACCACAGACAGAAAAGGCAACAGAGAGACACAGAAGGAAATTGTATCTCAGATAAAAGAACAAAAGCATAGAGAGAAAAAGAAATGTCTTTGTCTTAATGGCGACTCTTCGTCACCCTGTGCTGATTCCTCTCCTCCTGTCTCTCAGTTTTTCTGTGTCTCTCTCTCTGTCTGTCTCTCTATCTGTCTCTCTCTCTATCTGTCTCTCTCTCTCTGTTGATGATGTAACTGGTCCATTAGAGAACACTCCACTTTACTAATCAATTTATCAACCCTCTCTCCCCCTCTTTTCGACCTCCGGTTAACTCCCTCTCTGTCTTTCTCTTCTTCCATTCTGTCATGTCCCTCGAACACGTAATCTGCTGTGCACACACTCACACTCTCTCAGTTCAGGTTTTTTTTTTTTCAATTCAATAAGCTTTACAGGCAAAACATTTCAAATGTGTTACCAAAGCACCACTAATTTAAGACAGTGAATTCAATCAACTGCGATGGATTATAATAGGTAACTAAACTATCAAAGAAACAGTTAACGACAGTGTATTCATACAAAATCACAGACATCATTTTTAAAGGCACAGGCCAGCAGAGTTGTGTCAGTGTCACAACATCATATGGTGGGGCCTCTGGTGATTCCCATCTCTGGCATTTGACTGTTTTGACTGATTAATCATGCTGATGACACAACCTGAACTCTGTCACTGGTTATTCTGTCAGAGTCTCGCTGTGTTTTGCTGCAGGACCGGGAGCCTATTTCACTATCTAAGAAGCAGCCAACAGCGTCCTCCCTCATGCATTCCCTTCATGTTCCTCGGAAGTGTGTGACAGGTGATCTCTCAGGGCCGTCTACGTGTTGCTGTGTGTGCTTCCTTCACATTTCCACACCTACCCAAGCTCTACAAATCTGACTCACACCAGGGATTAGACACACAGTGACACAGCTATTTTGTGTGTGTGTGTGTGTCATCACTGGATTTCATGCTGCCATGAAGTATTATTAATAAACTAAAATTCTATCAGGCCTGCCATTTTGAATAGTCAACAAGTATTTGTTAGATGGTGCAGAGAGGATATGGATCTTCTGATTGTGTTTTCATGACAAGCAAACTCTTGTGGTTGTGTGAACGTCCGTCGTAACTGAGTAGCAGAAAAAAAAGCTGTGGTGCTTTGTTGTCAGTTTAAAGTGATTACCATCGACTGCAGTTTGCCTCTTGTTCGGAGCCCAGTCCGTATTGGTTTCTTTTTACCAAGGAGTCCATCCCTCCATAAGATTTACCAAGTAGTTATAACTGCCTGAACTTAACCAGACGTTAACCTTAAAGGAAACAGATCAGAAAACACATATATGAGTCTCCTTTGTAACAGACACACGGGTTGTTCCGGAAATTCTGGAGGAACAGTTGAAGTGTTTAGGTTTAATGAGGTCAGTCTCTAGAGTATCGGGTCAGTGCATGACGATGCTGCTCCTCAACACGTTGGATTTACAGTGAACATAAAGAGAGAAGGTTACAGCTCGAGCCTCTCTCTCATCACATCGTCCCACACTATAAATAATGAGGTGATCTCACAGTTCAGAGTCAAACACTGATCTCTGTTTCATCATTAAACTCCAGCTGAAAAGCACTTAAAGCATGACACCATGTCTCTGACTGGAGTAATACACACAAACACACAGGAAACACACAATGTCTACTTCCTGATGCGGTGGTTCTGATTACTCAATGACAGACTGACTCAAGCTTTTACTTGCCCACAGTGTGACACACACAAACATGTTGAGAGAGCAGTCATTTAAACACATCAGGATGGCAGCATTTTTAAGGCAGTGTATCAGAGAGTCAGAGCAGCGCAGTGTTTGTAAAATGAATTTGAGGGTAATTGATTTGGAATGAGAGGCAGATGTAAAGATTGAGAAAGAGGAAGAGGCAGCAGGGAAGTGTTTCTCAACACACAAGGAGCTTTTATAAAGCTTTTACTGAACAACCACAGACTGAAAACAGCTGTCTAATGTACCTGAAACACAGCGTACGTGCACTGTGTATGTGTGAATGCAAAGACTGTATTCAGGATATGAAGATGACTTTATATGTGAAATCATTTGACATTGAGTCTTTTTCATCAGTACTGGTTTGTCTATTACTAATAAAATTACCTGTTCTTTAAGAGCCTGTACTGCTTTCTTCATCGTTAGCATCTCAGCCTCCAAGGTGCTAACTGAGTCGGAGTAACCGCTAACTGCAGCTTCCAGCTCTGTAAGGCCCCGGAAAGCATTGAAAGCTTTTTGTAATTGTTTTTAATGAGCATGAGGCTTTTTGCTCGCTGTTTTTGTGCTGTTATGCGCCTTGGTTTTCTGCGCTCTAGGCACCTGGTGGTTTTGTCAGAGCGCTCTGAACTGCTGGAGTTGAAAAGTGCCGCACGTCATTGTCTAACGGTATGATTTGAGAGGCGGGCCTTCTGTGGTGGTCATGACAACATGTTTACAGTCAGTAAACAACGGAGGAGTAACTGGTGGTAGTGGTTGCTGGATACCCAGAGCTATACGACTTTACAAACCGCAGTTACTATGGTCTCAATAGAAAACAGCAGGCGTGGAAGCAGATAAGTGCAGTGCTTGTAAGGGCCATCATGGAGGAGAAGCTCCTGGACCAACTGGTGGTACTCCCCATGATCCAGCCTCTTTTTTAGGGTCACATGTACCCACACAGATCTCTGTTTATCTGCTGATAAAGCTACAGACAGTACCCTCTGCCTGTCCACTTTAGCAACCTGCTGCTCGACATTAGTCATGCCTGTAGTGTTTTACGTTTATGTATGTTACATTCTTTAGCTGTAAAATGAGAATGGTTGTGAATGTAACACGTTGTTTTGTACGTTTTGTGCTGGATCTCCATGAAAATGAAATGGTTCATCCGCTAATAAACTTTCATATACAATCGACCACCATGTTTAATACAGTTAAACAGGAGTACCAAGCACCGCCCACAGCTGGACCAACTTCAATGCATTGAAACAGACAATGCATTGACAGAAAATTGATTCATATTGATCTGAGTTTGGCAGTCTGACCGCGTGCTTTTGTTGCGCAATGAACAGTTTTACTGACATAGTAGGTTCATTTTGAGACAGCCTGTATTCATCCACTAAGCAGAAACTGTACATTTACAGCTGCAAGTGTATTTTAAAAAGACACACGTAACAGGTGTAAACTGGTACAGCGTCCCATAACATCACTGACAGACGCACCAAAGATACATAGCGCGCCAAATATAGACGTGAAAGTCCACTGACCAAACGGCGATATTTGAGGAGCTGAGAGTGAGAACGTATTAAAGTATGACACAAAATTAAGTTACCAACTGTAGCTTTAATGCAAAGAAAGCATTAAAGGTTACAGAGAGGTTGGTAGCAGGAGTTCTTCTCCCTCCTTTTTTGCTCGCTGTTTCTGTATAAATTGGATCATTTCAAAGGTATTTGTTTTTATATTATCATTACTGTTGCTGCTACATCTTTCCTTCCAATAAATGTCCACTGAAATAACTTGTAACATGATGCAAAAATGAGGTAAAACACCACCGCCATGACGAACGTAGATCAGATTGTGGCTGATTAGATGAAAGATAAAATTTCCTTCCAAACAAACGCATTGACTAACGAAAAACCACAAACTCATGAGAACTGCTTTAGAATTCTGCCTCATATGTTGACACTGCTAACTTGTTGATGTCTCCGCTCAAAAACGTTTCATCTTCCACACTTGATCAAAGAAATTATATTTTTTTCTTTCACCTCAAACATACAGGTTCGCACTTGTGGTTTTCTGGTTAATAGATGCCATTACTCAAGAAAAACTGAGTCATTTGTGCAGCTTTTACAACAGCAGCATCGTCCTTGCTGGTTACGATAACATGTTACTCGCTGACTACTGCAGAAAAGTTCTTCATTGAGTGTCTCTAACTGCAACCATGAGGAGTCACGGTGTGCAGGCCTCTCTTAAAGCTTGTTCAGACATGTAAAGTGCACACTTACACAGCTACGAGAGGGCTCTTCATTTGATAGTGGGTCGACATGCTTTTTTAAGTGTAGTTACACAGTTAGTGCCTGGAGGCAAAACTGTAATACTTAACACAGATATGTCATTACATTTGGGCTCACGAGACTCGTCTTAAACTGAGCAAACTAGAATTAGCTTGTGACTGTATGCCTGCGTGAGGCATTACTGATTGCAGTGCACTGCTTTAACACCAGTGTCCCCCCTCATACAAAAGTACAAATCAAAATTACATTTTTGATATCTACAAATCTCTCATTAAACCTTTTTGATACCAAACTGACTGAAAGAGCTGCTGATGGAACTAAAGCCAAAACTGAACAGTTAGTGAACACTGAAAATGTGATTTTTCTTTTTATAAGGCACTATTATTAGTATGTTTACAGAATTTGTGTTTTTCTAATAAATTGTCTAAAATAATGTGATGTTTTTTTTCTGTTGTCTTTCTTTTTAGAATTAATGGCACTTTCAACCTAATCATTTTAAATAAGTACACTGGGGCTGACACA
>JAPZEB010000003.1:29666166-29676211 GCA_029783705.1 Chaetodon striatus | reverse complement strand
GAGCTAAAACCTCTCTGATTTTCTTCTGCTTCACTTTATCAGAATCAAACTTTGCACAGATAATGGTCACATATTGTGCTATGATTTGATAGAGGATTAGAGCTACAGCTGCATCATTTTCAAAGGGATACTCATCCTTTTTTTTTAGGCGAACCTGAAATTTTTTCTGAAATTCTGAAATTTAACATTTAACATAAATTCTGAAATGTATGTGTCATTTATCAGACCACAGCCCCGCCACCGCCAAAATCTCACTCTGAACTCTGTTCGAAACTTGAGAGCCCTGAGAATATATATTTGCTTTTTAGATTAATTGTTAGTATTTTGCCACTACGGAAATAAGCTCACATTAGCTTGCAAAGGCGAGCTAACAGTTAGCCAACTAGGGCGCTAGCTGCTAAGTATTAACTTCCTGATCATAACAGAATACATTAACGTCATCATACAACAAAGAATAAAGCAATGACGACTTGAGGATGAGTAGTGAGTGTTTTCCATTGATCAATTGCTTGATCATTTAGGTTTGAAACTTTCTCCACTGCTTATTTAAAAAGGCCACCACAAAAAAGGTGTTCTTGGTTTATGGTGCGCTTTAGATTTGTTCCCCCTGAGCCTAACTTTCATTATGCAATACTTTCTGTCAGCGGGCGTAGTCCTGGAAAATAAAAATTAAGGCTACAGTGGGCTGGCTAGCACGGTTACGCTAGCAATACAGGTATTGTTACACCCCAGCTATGTAGATATGAACGCTTTATTAATGAAAACACAACCAACACCAGCTTAATATATCATTTTCAATTTCTGCCAGTATATCCCAATAACTCCGACACACTGGATCTTTAAACTCAGGTAAATGGAAAAAGCTGCTGGTGCAGGCTAATGCCATTTGCTACCATCTAGCGTAAGCTTGGTGGAAGTTCAGTCTATAGTTTGTAGTCATAAAAACATGTTTCTACCCTCCTGATACAGAGACAGTAAATGAAAAGTTTCATTTTTGTACAAAGACACTTTATTTTCCTTCAGCTGCTGAGAGAAACAGAATTCCTGTTAGTGTACAGACGCTACAGTAATGTGAGTAACATTCTTTCTCTGTGTTTCTTCATTATTTGAAAGCAACAATAACCTTTTGTCACTCATACTTCCACCTTGGTTTCTCATCACACACATCAGCCAATGAGTCTCTGAGCTCTGCAGATAGGAATCAATCACAGGCCGAGGAAATCCCCGGGACATCTGCCACGTCCTGCGCTCTCTCTCCCCCCTCTCACTCAGCTCATTTTAAATCAAACGAACATGGCCTGGCAGCAGCGGACAGGGTCATACTGTAGTTGTCATCACAACTGTAACTATGGTCACACCAGCACGGTAACATCCCCGTGGCTGTAGGAAAATAACCGCTCCGAAGCTTGAAAGGGAACATTTTTCCACTTTGAGTGGCTGCAGGAATGAAAGGAAAATTCTTTTTTTGTGAATCAAAGAGGAAGTTGACGACAGGAGGGAGCAAAAACCAGAACAAGAGACAGTTTATTTTTATGAAATAGTTACTTTTATAAACAGCTTTCTCTTTTTCTGTTTTTGAGATATTACATTTTTGATGATGATTGACAGTTCGACTGGATGTCAGCGTCAGAATGTGGTCGATGTTTTCCAAATAGGCTCTGTACTTTAACATAGACGATTTACTCCACAGAGGAAAATCTCAACACATCATTTCAAACTAATCAGTCTTACTCGACTGAACGATCATCTTCTCAACTATTTTATTATCCATGATCTTTGATTTTCCCAGGTTATATTTTGTTTTCTAACATTAAGAAAAAAGTAACCAAAGTGTGGTGACTTAGGATGAACTTGTTTGTTATTTATTGTTATTAACTTTTCCTCACCTCCTCTCTCCTTGTCTCCTTGAGGTGCATGTAAGGGACTGGAGGATCCTCCATCATAGTGGAGGAGGAACAATTTCTGAGCCCTGGGAGGAGAGAGGACGCATACGTTTGCATAATAAAAAGCACCTCAGGTGAGTGAGTGGGCGGGGAAGTTGAGGTGACCACAGGCCAATACCGTCTAGATGCTAACATCTAGCATCAGTGTTGCTGGTGCCTAGTAGTGGTTTTCTCATGACTTAACCACTTGAACGCCAAACATACATACATGTACACAGTTTCCCATGCCATAACCACAAGATCACAATTTCCATTTGGAGGTAACGTATCTACAGACAGTCTGCTATGTTGTTCTACAGCAGCCCAGAGCAGACAAACCAAACCAGCCTGTTCTCACTCCTAACCCGTCAAATACCACCATTTTGGCATCAGGCAGCGATGGAAAAAGGCGTCTTTCCCAGTCCTGCTGTTAGCCTCTCGTGTGAATGTTGAGCCAAACCATCATGTTTTTAGTAAACCTTAGCATGTGTGTTTGTTGCACAAAGGAATAACTGGATATACATGACGTTTTACTGACACTGTACGTTTATTTTGAAAAAGACATTTTTTTTCCTGCGGCGATGGAAGTGTTTTTTAAAAGATATGACGCATGTAACAAATGTAAATTGACGCCGGGGTCCCAGAGTATCAACAACAGAAGCAGGAGGATACCTTGTGCGTCATTTTGAGATGTGAAAGTTCACTGACCGAGCGTCAGTGTTTGATTAGTTGGGATGAGAGTGTGTTGACCAAAGACCAGGGCCATGTGCGTTTTTGCGTCAGCCACCATAGTTCTCCTACATGCTTGGCACACACAAAGTAACAACACCGCAACCTCACCACTAGAGGTGACTAACCTACACGCTGGACCTTTAAGTTTAGGGGAAATATTATGGTTTGGCTTAAAATGAAGATATTTCTGACAGAAAGGAGGAAGAAGAAATCAAACTTGTTGCGTGTGTGCTTGATGGGGGACATTATAGGAACAGGTGAGCAGGTGGGCAGGGAAAGGTCAGGGAGGGCAGATGAGGGAAGATAAGATGGTATCTGGTGGATGGATGTAGAATAGTAAAGATGGGCATAGAGGAAGAGACCTGTAGGCAGAATGTTCTCTCTTTATACATCAATTTGTCAAGCAGCATTTTCTTAGGGACTTTAAACAACAACACCATGTTTTAATCCAACTGTGTATTTGTGAGTAAAACTTTGGGCAGATGGGTCAGTGTCCTTTTTAAAAATCCGTTGCATTAGCAGCTTTCAAACAGCAGGCGCCGCCAAACGTCACTTAGAAATGATAATCTTTTTATAATCTTTTCCCAAGGCTCATTTAATTCTCCTCTCTCTGCCATCCACTAAAACTCCTGCCATGCACTCACTCTACATCTGTGTGTGTTTCTGTGTGTGTGTGTGTGTGTGTGTGTGTGCACTCTTTCTACTTGTCTTAGTGAAATGGCTGTGATCTCATACAATATGCAGTATCCACACGCATGTTTTATGGCACATCTGCTCTATTAAACATCACACAGCTGGCAGTGGAAGATATTAATATGAACATGGATAGAAAGATGATGAGCAGGAAACCACTGACATTGCATGTACCTGCTCTGTATCCTGCATATCCTCATAATCCTCATTCATCCACGTCCCTCTGGTGCAGTTAGTTATTCCACTATTTAATTATAAACAAGCTGTCAAAAATCAATATTAGTTTTTTTTTTTCCTTTTTTCATTTTCCTCACAGTGGGTTCTTTGTGTAAGCCAATCAATATTCCTTCTTTGGCCCTTGGGGGGAGGTTAAAAACGATCTATAATAGAATTCAACTCAAGCAGCAGGAATAACAACAAGCCAAACCAATTTCCCACAGGCTAACAGTGAGGTTTAACACCACTGTTTGCTGTCCTTGGGAGCTTTAAACTAGTATATTTGTGCACAGAGGCGGGCGGCATCTTGTGTTCACCACGCCTTTTAGATGGAAAATGTTGAAAAAGGACAAGAAGCCACGAGTTTGAGGACTTCTGTTCGCACACATTCAGTAAGACACATCACCAAATATGAATATATCTCGTTAAAGACGACAGAAAAGACATTTCTTGCTGCTAATGTCTCATTATACTGACACTTGTGACACCAAACTCTTACAAACAATTCATTTTCTACTTCATAACCCACCAGTAAGTTAATGAATATTGATGTGGGAAACGCACATATCTCCACGTCCTTGACCTTGTCATTTATCTTGACTTGCAAGGCAAAGCAGAACCCAGATCAGTATTCCCGTCTCATGACATTTGATAAATACTCTCCCTAATTTAGAGGCAAGGCAGATGGTCTTGTTGCTGGCAAAAGAGCCCAGGAAATTAGGGCAAAGAAAGAAGTGTATGTCAGCAGCAGCAAGGTGTAGTGCTGTGTGTCCCAGGAGGGGTGGAGAAAGGAAAAGCCAGCCTGCAATAAACCAGCTGTTTCCTCAAGAAGTGGCCGGCTGCCAGAATACCTGCTGTAGTCCGATAATAATAGAATCTAAATAAGAATCAGTCGGAGTGATTTGGTGAGCTCAATGTGAGTCAAAACTGAGGGGGAAGCAGTAAATGGCAGAGTGACTGAAATGAATTTGGATGGCTTCTCATATAAAAGTGGATATAAAATATTTAAATATAGTGAATTAATGTGGCGTGTATGGAGGAATAAACCCATGAAAATAAAATCAGTCTTAATCATATTTAGCTGATGAAGATGGATCTGTCTTGCTGTGAGACGCACTCCCTGATTTGCTGAACAGACTGAACGCCAGCAGTCACTGTGGCCATTCTTGATACATTCATTTATCTTTTCCCCCAAATGCACCTTTTATTTTTTCCTTAATCAGGGAGTTTATCTCAGAGAAAGTGACTTTGACAACATGGGAAAATACACCACAGCTTGCATGCTGAACCAACAGATCAGTGTTTGTTTCTTTTAGCGATGACCGCAATCTTTTTTTAACCTTAACTGAAGAGTTTCTGTTGCCGCAGTGTAACCAAAGCTCACTAATCTTCTGGTTAAGGCCTGGTTATGTAATATCGGTTGCTCTAGAGGGCAGTGTCAAACAGCCTATTTTATTAGGCCTCATCTCACAGGAAATTCCTACTTATTCATGCAAAAATAAATACAATGATATACTCATTATATGTGCCCAGCCTACTCAGCAGAAGAAATTGTTGGCATTGTAGATTTCAGCAAACCACGAATACTTTACATTTGCATGTTTTATGTATCATATCATAGTTTCTAAAGTGACGTATGCACTGACTTTTTCATTGGGCAGGAGGGGTGATGGTGATTGGCATGACACCCAGGCGAGACAGCTGCCAAGCTGCTAACCACTACAGACCATTGTTTGAGACCAACACGCACTGAAACCGGTGGTGATTTAGTGAGTCATTGCTGTGTTTTCAAGAGCTTTTTTGGCTCCACACATGGGTGTCTTGTGGCAACCCATCAATGTTTTTCCAGTAGCTTTTTGGGGACCAAGTGTATGTGTTTTGTAGCAGCTTGTTGCTGTTTTTCTAACAGCTTTTTAGGCATAAAATATGGGTGTTTTGTAGTGACCCTTTGCTATTTTTCAAGCAGCTTTTTAGGAACCAAACATAAGTGTTTTGTAGCAACCTGTTGCTGTTTTTCCAGCAGGGTAGTTATTTTTTAAATCAAGATGTAACTGTATTTCCTGCTGGAATAGTGGCATAAAAAGTGGTTGTTTTTTACCAAGACATCTCTGCTTTTCTAGCAGGTATTGTTCCCACAAAACTGGGCCTGTGCCTAAACCTAACCATAAGGTGACAACAACATTGTTGAAATGTTAAGTTTCAACAAATCTGCTTCTACAAAATAAGGTGCAAATGTAAATGTAATCTGCAGTTACGATCATACGATACCAACATTTATTCTTGTAAAGGGGTTGCCAGAGGAGATGGAGCAACATGTGTTTGTGTCTCTTTATGAGTGTTAAAGCCCTGACACACCAAGCTGACGGTCTGCAGTTGGGCAGAGGGCGAGCGTCTGTCGCTCTAGTTGCCCCGGAGTCCCGCACCGCTGGCTCTTCTAGACCCTTTGGGGCCTTTGTCACCTTTTTTCAGTTAATTCAGCCTGTTGAATCAATGACGGAGATGGTGGAGCCTGTTGGGGAATGAAGAGAAATGGAAGTGAGGAAAGTAAACAAAGAGCTTAAGTCGAGAGAGAGTAAGATCAGAACAAACCTGTTACATAAGGTAGATTGTTTTTCTTAAGCCATTTAGCTAATTCATGATTCATGATGGTTTGTGTTATTGTTCACTGGTGCACAGAAAAGACACTCTGTTATTTCAACATTGTACTGTGTTGTTAATGTGCTAACTGGCTAACTGGTTTCCCTTTGGCAGTTACAGACTACTGACGTCCGCTAGTTGGTTTGAAGAGTTATTGCCTCTCACACAGGCAAAGAATGTTCGTGCCGGTCGGCCACCAGCTGTAATCTTTGTGGTGTGTTAATGTGCAACTTTCTGGGCGAGACACAGGCAACATGAGGCAATGCAACAATTAGCTTTTGTTGCTTCAAGTTCTTTGATGTTGGTTTGGTGTGTCTGTGCCTTTGGTCAAATATTCACTGCCCTTTTAGCTCTGACTTGGTCTCCTCCAGCTGCAGAGGAGAATGTCCCGCTGCTAACTTTGTCTGTCTGCTGTTTGGCTCTGGTCAGGAGCTTGTTTGCTAGCAACCAGTTACACTTTACACCTTTAAATGTATTGGTAATACAGAAAATATTGGTAAGGCGAGCGTTAAGTAAATGAAGCATTCTCCAAAACCCTTTTCTTTATCTAACCAGAATAATTTACCCGATAAATGCACTTTTGATTTTGTTGCACCACCCAGAAGCATTAGCGCAGCCCATTAGCAAAATCCCCAAATTTCCTCCTCCCAGATCACTGTTGATGTTTCCAAACCTGACTATGAACTGTGAACACAGCTGTGTTGGGTTTCAGTGCTGTGGCAGGAAATTTGGTGATTTGGATTACTGTTGGAAAATGTAACAAAGTCATAAAATTGTGTCCTTAAGCAACTCGGTATGCTCGATGATGCAACAGCGTATGTTCACACTCACCTTGTGACACAGCAGGTCTCTGCCAGCTTACTGTGTGTGACTGTCACAATCAATATCTCAAGTTGAAACCTTGTGACTCTCTTCATCACACTGCAGCAGAGTAACATCTTGCCTGAGATGAGTCTATCTTTTGGTTTGTGGATTATCGTCTTCTGGCTCGCTGGATGTTTTTGCGAGCCCTCGGGGAACACAGATGCAAATCTTGGCTTTGTTTTCCAAAAGCCCCTCTTGGCTCCGAAGAATATCTTTGTGTCTTTAAAGCCTTCAGAGTGAGATAAAGTTATAAATCAGGAAGACAGTTTGGGGAATAAGGCCTCTGCTGTGTCAGTCTGGTTTTAATGTTCCTGTCATATCTGACTCTGAATCAGCTCGAATGCATCCAGGCAACCAGGAACTACAGAAATAAAGAGGTTTCTGATTTTACAACTCTCTCTCCCACATCCAGTAATTACTGTCCATGTTCACCAGTTGATCTCTGCGATAGACGATCAGACTGGGAACCACTGCAGGCATTCATATCTTTGCTATTTTCGGCTAGTGATGAGTAGATAGATAAAATGTGACCAACATACTGTACCAGACCTCACTCTAATGGATTTAGTGAGGAAGCCGATCTGCTGTCTCCAAATTCTCTCAGAATAAATTTTCCGGCAGAAATTTACATTTCGCTGCAGTTTTATTAGCCATAATTCCCTGTGGTTACCCTTTCTCATAACTCTGTCAGTGTGTGTGTGTGTGTGTGTGCACGTGTGTGTGTGCATGGTAGAGACTTTCTTTGAAAGTGCATCATATTTCTGTTGACTGGGTAACAAAATTGGATTCTGATATTACTTTTGTACTTACCCAGCCTTGAAGAACTAAATATCCAGTGCTCGAATTTTCCAGAAAAACGAGGAAAGGTTATTATCTCCGGGATTTTATTTTTTTTAGGTTTTTTTTGTACATTTATTATTAACAGCTGGGGAGTGACAGAAAAGGGAGGAAAGAGAGACAGAATAATAGGCCAGGGGTTGGAATTGAACTCACACTGTCGCCAAGGACTCAGCCTACATGAGGCACACGCTCTACCAGGTGAGCTAGAGGTGTTTTTGAATAACCAGAAGATAGACAAAACCTTCACACTAATACTGCAGGCAACAGGTACCCTTTTACACCAACATGAAACTGGTTTTTGCACCAGCTGAAGACTTGAATAAAATGATGGCTGAGGTGAGCTGGGAATGGTGAAGCAGAGCAGGCAGATTAGCTGAAGGCAGAGCAGTCCAAATCCGGAGGCAGAAGACGAGAACAAGGCTGGACATGGCAGGTTATATTTGAGGCTGGAGCAGAACAGACTGTGAACTGAAAGTACAAAAAGACAAAGACAAAACTAGAAGTTGGCCTTAATGTCTGCGCGGCAAAGGAGACTGAACGATCTGGCAGAGTCTGGACGTCTGAGCCGGAGTGCTTGATTGAAGATGTGGTTCAGGTGTGCAGGTTCAGCAGCTGCTGTCACTCAGGAGTACTGGCATGAGGAGGGAACCAGGAGGCCACGCCCAGCAAACCATAAGACACTAGGAAGGGGAAACAGGAAACACAATGGAGATGCAAAGCTGAAACCCTCACACGGGTGGCCGAAGAGAGTTTCCTCTGCAGAGTGGCGGGGCTCAGCCTTAGAGATGAGAGGGGGAGGAGCTTGGACATCCAGAGGGAGCTCAGAGTAGAGCCGGTCAGTTGAGGCTGCTCCTCCTGGATGCTGATGGATCCTACACACTTCACCTTTAAACAATGGCTGTATTGTCTCTTTTTAAAAATGCATCAAACAAATCCCCATTCACATATAATAAATAAACAGCATTTTGCTTCCAAACTTAGTTTTTTATTTATTTAATTTTTGATAATGGCCATCTGTTCCTGAACAAGAATAAGTGCAGTGACTTTTAACAGAACCAAATGTCTAAACAAGCCACTGAGGGGTGAACTTGTTCCGGATGTGTGTTCTGGGCTAAGAATAAACCAATGTCTAGTGTGCGTTATTTCTTTGGATTTGGCGATCCATTTATTTTCAATACAACATACATGTGCTCACCATAACATAGAAGGGGAAACAAATTCAGTCTTCCACAGGGATACTTCAGGCTTTCATGACATGCTCACATGACACGGTCAAAAACTGTTTGCTTCCTGTTCCACTCACCTGATTCCCGTCACCTGGAACTTACCTATATGCACCTCACACATGAAAGCTCCACCTTGTGTTCAGTTTCATAACTGCATGTGTGTATTTATATCTACCTTGTGTTTAGATATGGATAAAATAAACAAACAAAACTACACTGTGGCTCTAAAAAAAAAAAAAAAAAAATCATGATTATCTGATTGGGCCTACGGTGTACAGACTCAGGGACCTTCACTTACAAAATGTCTCAAATTAGCAAATAACGATAAGGAAAAGACTCAATATGACTCAATAAGACCACAAAGGAACTACAGGGACACAAAATTATTACAAAAATGGGCAAACCAACCACAAGGAGACACAAAATCAGACAAAAAAAGTCACAAAATGACCTCAAAGACAGAAAATTAACACAATATGAAGGACAGAATATTACCTTATAGACACAAATGACTACAAAAAGACACATAACAACCACAAGGAGACACAAAATGACCACAAAAAGATGCACAACGACAACAAAGAGAGGCAAAACCACCACAGTCTGTGTCTCCCTTCTGTGTAGGGGAGGTGGTGGGGACCCTTTTCATATCTGAGGCCCAAAATGTCACTCAAATTAACACGTACCAACCAGGAAGAGACTCAATACGACCAGAATAAGACCACAAAGAGATGTAATGGAACTGCAGAGACACAAAATAGCCAATAAAAAAGACACAAAAGAACCAAATGAGACAGAAAATTACCTCAAAGAGACACAAGCGACTACAAATAGACAGGAAATGACCACAAAGAGATGCAGAACCACCACAGAGTCTGTGTGTCTTGAATTTTCATTTATTAACAATGAAATTAT
>JAPZEB010000003.1:29641255-29657486 GCA_029783705.1 Chaetodon striatus | reverse complement strand
GAAATATCGTGATATTATTTTAGGGCCATATCGCCCACCCCTACTGACTAGTAACTGTTTCATTGTGCATATAGTTATGAACTGTATGAGACAGACTACAATCAAACCTTTCTTTCAGTAAGAAATGGACAATAAAATTGCTATACTAACATCACCTGGCTAAAATTCTAACCACAGCCTCTAACTTATGTGGAGATGAAGTGAGCCAGACTGAAGGTCAAATCTCAGGAGGACAGTTATCGTTTCATTCTGATATGAATTAACTATGCTTCATTGTTATGTGATTTGCACTGATCTGTCATCTCAGTCATAATCTTAATCATAGGTTGAAAGAGTCAGATGTGACCAAGGCTAAAACCAAATCATGCAAAACTTTCCTTCTTATTTTAGAAGCATCTGAATGGTGAATCTGCAGCATTCATACTAGAGAGAAAGTTTTTTTTTTTTTTTTTACTTCCTCTAAATTAATGATAGGATAAAACTACCAAGTTATTCCTCCTAAACCTCCAAAATGCTGCTACAGTATGTTGTGATGATGACCACATGCACATGTTCTGTGTAAGTGTGCTGTGTCACATCAATGACACTCAGTGTCCTTGTTAACTTTATCAGCTCCAAGGCGCAAAACTGAAGGAGAAACCTCTCCAATCATTAGAGCGTCTCCTTTAGGGCTGCCCTTCATTAAAACTCATTCGTAGATCACATTTTTACCAGTAATTAATATCAAATCTGTCACTTTTTCTCCATATGAATGTAATCATGTCATTGGATCAGCTGCTTATTACAAACCCAAGCATTTTCTGGTAATGATAAATGACTTGTGGCTCATTCCTCATTAAAAGACTTCATAAAATGACCCCAACAACTGATTAGTCAGCAAACTGGATAAAGCCCTATTTGCATGGGACTAGTATTACCATGGGACTCTCATGCGCAGGATAAGCAAAGTCTATATTTTACTTGAACTTGGTGACATTATCCCCCAGATATGGTGCACACAGTCATTTATAACTCCGCTCTATGCAACACAGACACACTACGCAGCACCACGAGCGGTGATGTACAATGATAACCTTCTATTTTGCCTATTTTTCTTTTTCAAATATGGCTTAAAAATGATTCTGCCACACATTGTAACACGTCATCCATCTTATCATCTTTTGAGATTTTGCTCCTCTGATTGATTTGAGCAAATGGGTCCCCATGCTGTGTCGTGAGATGAGCCTTCTGCACCCAAAGACAGGGGTGAAGGAAAAAAATCAATATCCTGTAGTATTGCAATATTTTGCCCATATTCTGTTGATACACTAACGGCAAGTATCAATCTTTTATTATAAACATTTTTTGTTCTTGGATGGCGGCACTAGAGAAAGAAATCAGAAATGCACCGTCGGCGTTTAAATCAAACATCTGGACTTACTTTGGATTTTTTAACACGAAAGGACGGGAGGACTTGGATAAGACACATGCAGTTTGCAAGCAGTGTCATGTAAGATTAAAATACTCTGAGAATACTACGAACATGACGGCTCACCTCACACCATCCACAGATAGTGTTCGCCACTGATGGCCAAGCTAATGCTAAACCAGCTCCGCAGAAAAATAAGCCAACACTAGACACACTTAGCTCGACAAAACTACCGCCCAACTCTAAGAGAGCAAAGAAAAAAGCACGATCCATCACCTACTTCATTTGCAAACTGACATTTTTCACCGTCACAGCCGTGCCCAGGCTCTACAGAGAGGTGAAGCATAAAGTTTAAGAATCTTTAGGTACAACAGGAAGGGTGGCATTAATTTGTGATGCCTGGACTTCAAGGTCAGCAGATTCATATGTGACTATAATGGCTAATTTTCTCACAGAGAACTGGCAACTGCTGTCTCACGTTCTTCAAACCAGTGCAGTAAAATGCAGCACAAGGATGTAACAGACAAAAAAACCCCAAAGATTCTGCCACACATTGTCACGTCATCCATCTCATCATTTTTCAAGATTTTGCTCCTCTGACTTATTTAAGTTTGCACTGTCAGTGAATGGGTCTCAGTGCCGTGCGGTGAGATGAGCCTGCACCCGAAACGTCGTCAAAACCTTGATTCATAATTATCAATGCAGCCTAAATAACTCTCAACTGGTATAGAGGCAGAAAAGAGGCGCAGGGAAAACAAAGAGCCTAATCACCGAGATGCTTGTCGGCATGGGACTGATATTATCACATGACCTTTGTGTTCTGTGAAATATGTGGTGGAATTTTTACTTGACAATTTACACACAGATTAAGATCACAGACGATGTCCTTAATTATTACAAATTACTAGAGGTCCCCAGGTAATACCAGTCCTGTGTGAATAGAGCTTAAAGAGGGGGCAGTTCTCCACTCCCTCCATCTTATTTATTGAAGCAAAAACTGCTGATTTCACCCTGAACTGTGCACAGCATACAATGCCTAGTGAAAGCCTATTTATTTTCAGTACTCGCCCGGCTGCTGCTTTGTTCATCTCTTTGAAAGGTGGAACACAATCAGACCGAATGTTTCATCCAGGCATTATTCTTTAGGGGTTCCAGAGGATGAGATAAAAGTCACTCTGTTTGGTTTCTCCTGGGGTAAAAAGTTTGAGTTGGAGTCGCAGAGTTGCAGGATTCTTGCCATCCTCACCTCGTCCAAACTTCTGGCAACTCGTCGTCTCTGGGCCTTGGGGTGTTTTTCGGAGGGCAGGTGGCTTCTACAGCAGAGATGTCACAGTCCCTCTCACACTTTTGACAACATATCTGTTTGCCACATGCTGCATGATGACATCCACACTGCCAACGCTGATCTCTTTCCATAGTCTGTGTTTTTCTTCTTCATAGCTGTTTTGGCACTCTGGCAACTTTGCACAAAAGAGAGCTCGTATTCCTCAATGTCATCTGTTCGAGTGTACATAAACGCTGAATGAATGAAAACTCTCACATCATCCCACGGTTTACTTGTAACTACACGCAGGAGAAGAAAAGGAAGCAGATATGTGCTAAATATGATCTTTTTTTGTTTGTTTCTGTGTTAGAAAACTTTTAAAAGCCTCTGCTGTAAAAGTTATTTTGACAATATTCAATTCTAAATCAAAGGAGCCACCCACCGCTACAGCTATAATTAAAACAATTGTGGGAAACGGTGCTTTCCCCATCTGCCGAAAACAACAATGCCTTTTTTTTTTCCAACTGCAAATGCTGCTGTGTTTACTACAGATACAGAGTTATTGTCCCCTCTGGGCCCATGGACTGTGATTCTTTTTTGTTTTCCTTTGGAATAACCAAGGTTTAATTTACAGCTGCAACAAAATCTCCAAGCAGCCACATCTGGCACCATCACAAAAGCCCAAAAGGGAACTGGCTGCATGCAAAATGTGAAAGCGACCTAAAAACAGGGGATATCCCAGGCTGGATTATTCTGTTAGTGCAACCCAGGGCGAGAACTTGTTGTTGGAGCCCATATTGAACATGCCCGACCCTCCAGTTTCAGTGTAATGTTTATGTCCCCTGACAGCTCTAAGTCCCCATTATGCTCAGCACACCCCACAGACTACACATGACAGCTCTGTTATGTGCCTAGAGATATGAGTAGTCTAGGCATGGTTCTCAACATGGAGGTGGCTGAGCTGCTGCGAGCAGCTAAAGGTGCTCAATGAAGAGTGCGAACAACAACAACAACAGTGCTGACAGAGCTAACGGTGTTACGCTGACACAATGATGTCATCCCAGTATCAGCAGTAACCACCATATGAGCACAGTGCAAAGCGACTGCTACATAAGGAGAGCTGGACAGGGCCGTAGAAGGGCATCAACCCAGCAGCAGTACCGGTATCTGCTCCTCTGTGTGAGGAGGAACAGGAGGAGCACTGAGCCCTACAAAATGACCTCCAGCAGGCTACTGGTGTGCATGTTTCTGAGCACACTGTCAGAGACAGACTCCATGAGGGTGGCATGAGGGCCCCACGTCCTCTAGTGGGACCTGTGCTCACAGTCCAACACCGTAGAGCTCAGTTGGCATATTCAACTTGAATAATTTGTTCATCAAGATCTGATGTGTGATTTAAGTACTCTCTTAATTTTTTTGAGTAGTGTCGATGTCTTGGGTCAAACTGGCTGTTTAATGCACAGTATTTTTAACCTTTACACGACCACCTTTACAATCATGCGACCATCTTGAGTTGGTGTTGAGAACACTCGTCAGCTCTCAACCATCCATCCATGGGTCATAAACATGTCTCTATCCCATAGGAGTCTACATTAAGTTGGTGTCAAACACATAAAAAGTAGCTTGTCTAGATTCTGGGATAGTAATTGACCTTGTTTGCAGTTCAAGGTGTTCTGTCCACAGTTTTACACTCTAGTTTTTTATAATTGCGTTGGCCTGTGAGGAGTTTTTAGTATCTGGCCTTGCTAATGCATCCATGTTTGGAGCACGGATGGTGTGCTTAACATGTGGAAATGTGGCATGTACTGAAGATGCTCTGAAAACAGTTTCTTCCCTCTAAAAGCAAATGCACTGTGGACTGTGTGTGTGTATTCAGTCCTCTCATGTCAGCTCTCTGTGTTAAGCTCAGTTTATCATTTGGTAATCCATCAGAGAAAACATGGACTGGAGGTTGTTTTTCAGGATTGTGAAAGAGATGAACCTCCCCGTCAGCAACCAGTGTTGTAGAAACAATGCTGTCCGAACACTTGTGTTATCTAAAGGCTTCACAGTACTTGTGGCTACATCAGCTGTATCTATAGTGAGGAGAGACTGGAGAGCAGTGGAGCAGAAAAAAGGAGCTGGGCTTCAATATCACTGCTGTGCCCTGAAAATACTCAATAGTGGAGGCTCAGTGGTCAGTGGATTGCAGTTAGGATGGTCTGGGGGCACACACACACACACACACACACTCTGTTGTGTGTCATATCCACACAGACAGATCCAATAAAGGAGAAATAGGGAGTAGATTCTGTTTGTCTATTGATTTGAGGTATTGGTGCTCGGTGTAGTTTTATTGGTCCGCAGTCTCACCCTTTGTTTTCCAATGGCGTTGTCTCTTTCTCTTTTGTTTATTCTCTGCTGCTCTTTCTCTCTTTGTCTAGACCAGACAACGTCTTGCTTGTTCTCACATACGAAACACACACAAGTCACACTAGCACACAGTCACACACCCTCAGTCTGAACCAGATATGCTGAATTAAGTTGGAATTATTTGGTAAACTAGGAAAATCTTAGACTCTCCCTTTCTCTGTGTTTCCTACCAGTCCACTCCCGTCCTTCGCTGAGGTGGCATTTGTCACATTCACACTACAGTCGTCCTTGTAGTTGTAGGGCAGTAGATGGTGAATCTGACACTGTTGTCAAAATTCAATGATTTATTTATCCCCCTGCAAAGCAGACTCAGTATTATGTTTGATGACCATTTTGTGTCTGTTTATACTAGTGTGCCTTGCGAGTTATCTGTCACAGTCTAACAAGTTTGTCACCGCCTCCCACCACAACCTGTATGGGTGGTTTCTGATTTGCTGTCTCTACCATTAAGGTCAGATTAAAATAACTGATGTAATGTTGCTGGTAAAGCTGCATTAATAATCATTTTTTGGCCACTAGGGGGCAGAGAAACTCCAAGACAACAAGACAAACCCGTTGTACGGTGTCAGTTCGGAACGTTAACGACAATCAGTGTTGTACTCGATAATCCATTGTTTAGCTCGTGTAGTTTGTCACAACTGATACCATGTCTGGGACGCCTCACAATGTCCCGTCAGAAAGTCTAGCTTGTTTTTTTTTTGTCATCCACGACTTCTCGTCACAGTCGTCTCTTTGACCAATAGAAACACTGAGCATTCTGCTGCTGCGGACAACATCCCAGCCTTTATTCCTCCAGAGACGTTACCATGACAAAATAAAAAAGGGAAAATGATGTCGTGAAACAACAGAGGACCTTTAGCAGCCTGGCTAGCAAGAAATGTTATTTCTTCGTAATGGAGGCTCAGCCTCAAAGATAGGATGAGGAGCTCAGACAAGCGGAGGGAGCTCGGAGTCGAGCCGCTGCTCCTTCACGCCGAAAGTGGCCAGTTGAGGCGGTTCGGGCATCTGATCAGGACGCCTCCTGGGCGCCTCCTGTTAGAGGTTTTCTGGCCACATCCAATGGGTAGTCGAAGTCAGACCCAGAACTTGCTGGAGGGAAAACTCAACTCAACACAAATTTATTTATACAGCACATTTAAAATCAACTCACGTTGACCAAAGGGCTGTACACAAGGAATAAAATGCTAAAAAATGCATACATATGGGTGACATAACTGTCAGGTACACAGCTCACACATTTAGAGACACAACCCACATAGACACACATCAGGGGACTCAAACGCTAATGAATAAAAGTAAGTTTTGAGCCTGGACTTTAAAGAGTCTGTGGAGGGTACAGATCTGATTGGGAGGGGGATGCTGATCCACAGTTTGGGGGCAGACACACCAAAGGCACGATCACCTCTGAGCTTAAGTCTGGAGCATGGGACAGCCAGGAGCCCCAGGTCAGCCGACCTGAGGGACCTGGGCGTAGAATAGGGGGTTGATAGGCGGAAATAAATCTTATCTGGCCTGGGACCTCCTCAGGGTCCCCCAGGGGGAGCTGGAAAGTGTTGCTGGGTAGAGGCATGTGTGGAGTACCTGGGTCAGCCTGCTGTCTCCGTGACCCGGCTCTGGATAAGCAGATATAAATGGATGGAGGTTGAAAGCCTAGAGCATCTCATGAAGATGCTAAAGGGTGCCTTTAGGGTCAATATCACATGCAGAGGAGCATGACACCTGTATTGGATGCCCTGGTAATGAGAATGGGCTGGCACTTAACAGTGTCAATGACACCTCACACCTCTCTTGCTTTGACAGTTAATGTAAGCATTGCAAACATCGGCCATCTTAAGCTGTTTGAAAACACACCCAATACTGTTGTTTTTGTTGTGCTGTGGTTATGAGGCAGAAATCCACTCTGCAGCAGTGTAAAAACCTAAGAGAACATTTTTGTTGTTGGATTATCTGCATTCATAGGCAGCGATTTTTAGTCCAAGAATGATTTTTGAGCCAGGTGCTCACAGTCAACTGCGGCAGTGAGGCGATACTCACAGGTAGAAGCTTTTCATCCAACTAAACAAGTTACCTGTTTATCCTTGATTAACCTCACGGCGAGGAAGATGCTGTGAAACAGCCGTGGACCGATGTGACCGTGCGTCTGGCAGTTTCAGCATCAAACTGTCTAATGCGGCACATCAAAGTGAATCTATTTGCCTAAGGTTTCCTAGCATGAAGCGCTGCATTAATCTCACTTTGTCTCTTGCATGCTAAGTGCAGGCAGCCAGAAACACTGGAGGCCACGGTGAAATGAACTCACACTGATCAAACATTCTGAGTCATTATCTCCCAACAGAGATGCAGCAGGAGGTTCTGGAAAAGGATGTTGATGGCACTAATTGATAGAGGAAAGGAAAAAAAAGAAAATAAAAATAAAACTCTGGACTCTCCCGTTGCCGACTCGCTGTTGTAAATCCATTGCTCGGTGTGCAGAAGCCACAATGGAGGTTTTTGCCTCTCAGACAGCTGGAGCCGAGTAAGCTGTATTTATCACACTGGAGCCTGATAAATGGACTGAGGCGACTCAGAGTTCAGACAACACTCTGCACCACGGGATTTAAAAATGTACCACCTCTTCAAGTCAGTCAGAGAAGTTACTGGTATTAAAATAAACTCCACCTGTTCATTCTTCTAAAAGAAATATATAAGTACTATTTTTATTTCCAAAATGGGATTATAGTTTTGGATTAAACCCCTCCACTACATGTCTGATTTAATCTGTCTACTAATACTGTGAGCGCAGTTTAGATATTATGGTGGCACCAAAATCCTATTACATGACGTTGGAGCCCATTATGGATCCTCTTCAGCTCTCCACATCACTTCTGTGTGTGGCAGCAGCATGAATGTCCTGAGATACTGACTCGACGTAAAGAATGTCACCTGTTTGAACAGCCAGTCAGCTTCTAGTGAAGTTCATTGGTCAAGTCAAAATGACCGCAGATGGTGTGTTCGCTTGCTGCGGCAGGTGATCCGTCCCCACAAGCTCTCCGTTTCCATTGTGTTGGCCGGAGGGCCGTTGCTGCTGCTCGCTGTTTGTGCTTATGCTATTGACTGATTAATTGATGCTGGTCATTTATGTTATTGTGATGTTTTTATCAGATGATACACCGTCTTATGTAGTTACATTGGTGCGAACCAGCAGGTTTTTAGAACGTTCCAGAACGCCGCATTGCAAGTAGTTGACTATTTTAGCTCGTCACACAGTGTTACTGAGCGCCAGTTGGAAAAAATAATTATTAATTATTTCTTTCACTTTTAAAAACTACTCAGGGGTCAACAAGAAAAAAATGCAGGATACAAAATGTGTAGTTTGAAAGTTACAGGTGGAGATGAAACAACTTCCAATAAACTTGTTTTAACAAATAAAGACATTTCAGAAAGCATTCATGATTTTTTAAAATTTAATATCTTACTCTGGTTAAAATGGCATCATTTTTGATGAGAAGCACATTGTGAGTTACCTTGGACTTGAAAGGCAAAGTTTAGGGCTTGATTTGGGACTTGAGTGCAAACACTTGAGACTTTCTTGGGACTTTCAAAACAAAGACTTGGTCCCACCTCTGTGAAGTGCAGTAAAAGTATTTAGTTGCAAACATGGATGTAAATCACAGTGAGTTTTCATGATCTCTGTTTGAGTAAAATAATCATGGATGTCATTTTGTGTGCATATTCTGCTGCTACAGCAAACACAACATACATCAGTATGTCAGAAACAGCAGGTGGTTGTGTTGTGAAATGCATTATTGAAATTCTGAAGTGTGGCTCACTGACCTCGTCATATAACCAAGCTTCAAATTCATGCACATAAGAAGTAGTCAGAGTACAGGGTGGTACTGGGAGCAAATGTGATTAAATGTATTTTTTTCCAGAGCGTTGAAGCACATCAACACAGGTAAATATTTCCAGACAAAATGTTATTGGTAGACCATTCTGCAAAACACCATATAATGTTCAATGACAAGGTTTTCTTGAAGTTCATAACGTATCTGATCATTGCAACTCCAGCATGGTTAAGGTTAAAGAAACTACGTGGTTAGCTCATGTTGGTCTGTCACAAGAAGTGAACTCTGGTCACCCATCTATCATTCCAGCCTCCATACCCTTACTTTCCTCCTTAATACGTACTGTAAAGCACATAATCATTGGCACTAAATGTTGGTTTTGAAAATTACGAGGTGTAGAAACATCCAATTGGGACATAAGTCATAGGGACTGAAATAAGACAGTGGTGTATCCTGGAGGCCCTTTATTTTCAAGTCCTCTCCATGTGTGATACTATATTTTTGCTATTTGCTTTGATTTGATAGTTCCACCATTTTTTCAGTTGACATCAACCCAGTTGCCAGAAAAAATGTTTGCATTGTACGCTTCTGCAAACCCCATACACACGTACATTATTATGTAGCAGATATGTTTAAACTTTATGTTTCATCAACATTGTGGTTAACATGGGGTGAAGTTTAGGCACAAAAAAATACTTGCTTATGATAAGAAAAGATTATGTTTTGACTTTAAATTGCCTGTTTTGTTGGCACAATGCTGGATGGACACAGCAGCACTATCCTGTCAGGATATGCAGCGAAGTCCCAATAAAATCCAACCACTTATGGTGGCACTATCCTGGCTGGAAAAGCAGCGATGTTTCACCAAAAAACAACCGCTTTTTGTGGCATTAGTCTCGAAGGAAATGCAGCGATGTCTTCATAAAAAGCAATTGCTTTTTGTGGCGCTGTCCTGGCTGAAAAAGCAGCAATGTCTTGGTAATAAACAACCACTTTTGGTGGCACTATCCTTGCAAGAAATGCAGCGATGTCTCAGTAAACTCTACCGCTTTTGGTGGCACTATCTTGGCTGGAAAAGCAGAGATGTCCTGGCAATAAACAACTGCTTTTTGTAGCATTATCCCAGCAGCAAATTGAGCGATGTTTCAGTAAAAGACAACTGCTTGTAGTGGCACTATCCTGGCTGAAAAAGCAGCGATGCCTGAATAAAAAACGAACACTTTTTGAGGCCCTATCCCTGCAGGAAATGCATCAATGTCTCAGTAAACTAACTGCTTTTTGCGGCACCCCACAATCCCCAGTGGAAACAGTGATGGTTTGTTAAATAAACCTCAATTTTGGTGGCATAACAGCGGCTGGAGACTCAGTCATGACTTGCTACAAAACAACGGTTTTGTTGTTTGTAGGTCTGGAAAAGTGGTGTGCAGCTTGGCAGCCTGCAGAAGTTAACACACCATCGGCCATCCCCTCCTCCTCCACACTAAAAAAGTCACCTCGTGATACGCTGACACATTGACATGAGATTTTAAAATGTACAAATATAACGAATCCCTGGGTTGTGGACACATACGATGCCAATATTTTCCTTTAGTGACTGAGCTGCGTTTCACAGTAAAGTCCTGTGGCTTCCTACATCCTTTGGCCACTGTAACATTTTATTGTGCTATTTTTGTGGGAAGAATTTATTTTCTCTTTAAAGCTGTTTCTGTATTAACCCTTCTAGGATGTCCCACATCAGTTTACTCCTGATTGACATGCAGAAATGTAGTGAACAAATTGAATCTGCAGGAGGCTGACGTTAGTCTCTGACAAACACAGACTGTGACAAGAAAACACTTTGCAGGCCTGAGGAGAAGATTCAGGCACTGACACCAACCATAGGACATCCTTCCAAAAACATGACGTTTTAAACAGCCTCATTATGTTTACAGTAAACCACAGTCGCAAATATGCACGGACACAAAGTGATCTGAATATGAAGCCCGGCGGCTCTGTGATGCCTGAAGGTAAAGAGAGGGAAGCTGTTCAAGGACAAAGCAACCACATGAGTGTTATGGTGAGAGACAGGCTGAGTGGAGACAGAATAGAGTGCTTTTCTGACATCAGAGTCATCATCTGCGGACACAGGCTTCAGGCCGTGTGTGTGTGTGTGTGTGTGTGTGTGTGTGTGTGTGATTATGTGTTTAAGCCTCGGGCAGTGTGCAGTGATGATGACACAGCTCGTGAACTGAAGTTGCCACCGCACTGCTGAGTTGTGGGGTGTATGTGTGTGTGTACGTGTGTTCCTGTGTGTGCATGTGAGAAGGCATGTGAGTGTTTGGGAGGGAGGAGCATGGGACGGCCATCTGTCCAGTGTGTGTTAATCCTGCTATGATGAGAGCGAAAGCAAGGGCAACACACACACACACACACACACACACACACACACACACACACACACACACACACACACACAGAGTTGGATTGGTGGGTGTATTACATGAATCATAACCCCCTGTGTTTCTCCCTGAGGCTGTAGCGGCTTCAGAGAGATGGTAAAGGTCTGTTCTTATGACATCATCATCGTGGGACGGTGAACCCCGCTGACACTGTATCTGTAACTGCATTAAAAAAGTCTTCAAGGGAAAATTCAGGCTGTCTGATGTGACTTACTCAGTTTCCTTTTTCAAGCAGTCGAGTTATGACTAGAATATTTTCAGTTGTCACTATGTCGTATTAAAGGGATTTTTCGGGTGTCGTTGTGTCGTATTAAAGGGATTAGCACAATCTATCGATTATTAACATGTCCTTAAAGGTGAAACCTTGTTTCACTTGCAAAATAGACATAAGAGCATAAATTTAGCTCCAATTTAGCAGAGCTGACGGAGAGGTGACTGGAAATGTCTGCACTTGCTTTCTACCTCTATATCTAGCAGCTGTGGTCTCAGAAAACCCTCTGAAAAGATGGGTGGTTATGTACTGGATTTTTAAAGGCCGATGCCGATAATGATGTTTTGCCATCAGCCTCAGCCTATGACCGATATGTGCTGCCGATTTTTTGAGCCGATATTTGGGGCCGATATTGTTTTTTCTCCCTCTGTTTGCATGATAGCAATGTCACAATAACAACAATGAGGTGCACAAGTGTCAATTTTAGAAAAAATAACAAAAACTCTATTGTCGGTACATTCTCAACGCTAACTCAAATAAACTTTAACCACACATAGCCTGTTTCCTCCTGTCATACTGTGATGATTTGAGGCACAAGTTTTATTTCATTTTATTCAGTTTAGGTTTGTCTTGTTTTTTTTTCTCTGGGGTGCCAGCCAGGTCTCTCACCTGGCATGTAAGACTGTCAGTCAAGTTTTAGGTAGTTGTGTTTTTCTGTTTGTCTTTTAGTTGTTTGTTTGTTTGTATTCAACCCAAAACCTTACTAAGAAAATACACCCTACATTGAGTGACAACAATAACCCCACACCACACAACAGTACCAAGCAGATGTACATTATAGTGCAATGGAAAATTAAGACACAGTATTCCCCCATCTCCACTTTGTAAAACAAGCTAGCTTGCTAGCAAGCTCTCCTGAGCATCCCGCACAGTAGTTGCCAGAAATGTTCCCAGATCTCCCTCCAGCCAGATGCTGCTTGTTTAGGGTTTGGAAATGAAATGAGGAGGTATCGTATAAATAATTCCTAATTTCAACCTTGTGAATCAGTTTTTCTGGCCTTTGCGATGCTTTTAGCGTGAGTGACAAGAAAAAAAAAAGAAATAGGGTGCACAACAAAAGTTCCACTCAAATCTGAGCACTGTTGAGTAAAACTAACTAAAAAGTTATTTATGTCAGTCCTTTGGGGGTTGTAACTATTCAAACCAAATATCATGAGAATCCAGATTTTCTGTAGTCAAAGGGAGTCAAACTAAAACAGGCCAGGCAAATTTTACTTGCGTGGATTGACCAAAACCAAGAAGGGACATTTTACTGTCACTGAATTTAACAGATTTAACAGGAATCTAGCAAATATTTCTTGAGATAACTTGCCCCGGACTAAGGCCCTGACTAGCCATCAGTTTCCCACCAAGCAATAACAAAATGATCCAAGTTAAAAACAGTTAGTACAACTCATCAAGCTTGACTGATTAAAAAGGGCAATTTCTATAATGAAGGAAACTCAACCCTTTAATAAAACTCTTTGGTTTATACAAAATAAAAGTATGGACAAATCACCAGTTGTTCCAGTCGATACTTTAAACCCACAGCCAGACAGCGTATTAAATCTCTGTCTCCTAATGATGATGTCACAACCTCTCCATCTTGCCCCACACAGCCTCGGTGGATCAATAGTCATTTGGCTGTGTGTGTACAGTCTGTACGACCCGTCAGACACACTCACCATTCACTTCCTTTGTTGTACAGTAATCAGATCAGTGTTTGTGGTAAAGTCTAGTGTCCCTCCATCACTGGATAATTAGACAAGCGTGGAGATAAAATGTCTGCCATTAGAGTACAACAGAGGACAGTTGGCTCATTGGGCAGGCTTTCTGTTCAAGTTCAGTGTGTGTGTCAGTGTTATTTTAGTGGTGTCTGGCTGAATTGCAGGTTGTGAGGTGTGTTTTATGTATTCATCTCACCACTGGCATGATGTTGTTTGTTTCAAAACTGCGCTATAACATTCATGTTTTCTATCGGAGGTCCTCAATGTGAGCAGATTGTCACCAGTTCTCACAGTTGGACTGAAGATTGATAGATTTTCGGCCCGTCTTTGTTCCCCACATTGTGCTGCATCACAGCGAAGACTGTTGAGGAAATCTTTGTCAACAGTTTGGTCCTTTCTTTATTAGTTTTTTCAAGACATGTTTGAGACGAATATCTAGAATCTGACGGGCAGTCTGTTGGCTCATCTGCCACTTTCACTCTCTCGCGATCGCATGAGATGATTGATTGCTTAGCTACTTTGATAATTTACTTACTTTGAATTGTTTATCGATTCAACAGCTGTATCAGCGAATGTACATTACTGTTTTGTTGTAGCAGGAAGTTATGTCAGACTTGTGCCACAGATGTCAATCTAACTGCAGCTGTTGAAGACGCTGCAAGTTCTGCAGCAGCTCCTCGGTTTTCTGTGCAGTGCAGTGTGGTGTGGGGATGTATCGAAGGCACGCTTGGAAATCAAGCAGATGTACTCTGGACTCTTGACAGCACTTGTTAACGTATCCAGTGTAAACTGTTTTCACAGGTCCACTCAGTTATAAAAACCTACAGCCAGTCCCCAGTGATGTTCTGTCTGCTTAGATCAGGTCGTGTCCAACTGTAAGTGCAGCGGATCTATTTATCTAATACCTGAGTGGATCCAAGCCGACTCTTTATCAAATCTGATCATCATCATCGTCACAGAATATAAAATGTGTTTTTATGCCTCTGCGTCATCAGTGGCTGTGGCTGGAGGCTTATATTTTTGGGTTGTCTGTTCCATTCTCGTGGATGTGATATCTCAACAGCACATTGAGGGAATTTCCACAAATTTGGCACAAACGTCAGAGTGTGAACCACTGGGGAGCCAGCGGGACGCTTGGCTCATCTCAGTAAGATATGAGGTCCTTTAAAAACATGTTTATTAAATTTTCTCTCTAAATTACTGCCAGTGTGCTATTTTTGCCGTACAATTCTATTTTTCCGTATCCTCATCGTCATGTTCAAAAATAGGTGGCAAATGTGGAAAAAGGACTGCACTTGAATACCCCCCTCCTTGTTATTCAACCACTCAAAGCACTTTCACACTACATGTCACATTCACCCATTCACTCACACATTCATACACTGGTGGTCGAGGCTACCATACATGGTGCGACTTTCTGCCCATTGGGGGCAGTTTGGGGTTCAGTACTTTGACATGCGGACTGGAGGAGCCAGGGATCCGATTAGTGGACGACCCGCTCAACCTCTGAGCCACAGCCACCCGCTGTTGGCTGTTATTGATATATGATTCATGCATGAGACTGATTCATCACTTGTTGGCTTTAATAAAGATACAGACATGCATGGTATGCTTGCCATCACTGCTGAAGCTTATTGGTTCAGTATCATAAACTTCACCTAATTTAATTTAAAGATCAGAGAAAACAAACAAACAAAAAAATGTCTGTATATCAAATATGCAGACACAGCACATGATGCTTGCAGCTATGAATGTTTCTTTCAAGAGTCACAGTCAGTTCCCTCTTTGGGGTATGTGCACGCAGCCCCCAGTTAGATGCTGAATTTGTGACACTACAACCCAGTCTCCCTCCAAAGTGGTCACAAACTGGCGCTTGATCAGTGACTTCCAGTGACAAAGCCGTCATTTCATATTAGCGTGAAACGCAGCTGGTTGCTGTTAATGTTTAACAGCACCCAGTGACACTGGGGGAAATGCGGCGTGACAACACCGGAAGTGTAGGGCGGGCGGCAAGTGGTGGATAGGTCTCCAACAACCACTGAGTTCCTGGGAGGACGGTGTTCGCTTCCTGTGTGATTGTAAAGCCAAACCCTGTTCTTTTTTCCTAAACCCAACCACGTGCCTTTGTTGTTGATGAACCAACGTAGTGAGTTTATTATGAAAGAGACTGTATGCAAACTGTACATTTCCTGTGAAAACAGAAGTGTCATGGCTACATATAAGACAGGAGAGACGTGGATGTAAACAGCAACTTGACTGGTTGGCGGAGGGATACAACCGGGAGGCGGTCATTTTAGTTTGAGGCAGGCGTGAGTGTGAATATACAACTGCTGCAAAAACCAAATGTGTTGCTGCCTTTACAAAAACAAGCACTAGCAAACTTTGGTCTAATTACCATTCTCATCATTTTGAACGTAGCTGTGTTGGTTTCGGATCCCATCCAATCAAGTCTCTTCTTTGAAAATGAATTAATGCACCTCAAATGTGAGTTTTCCATGGACCTATTTTGGGTCAGGTCTGAAATTTTGACGGCCTCTAATGTGAATACACTACATGATCCAAAAAAACTGCTCACCTGTGAGCTACTTTATACCTTCCAATATACTCTATGAACCCTTTGCTGCTGCTAGCTTCTGGCACACAGCCTCTCTCGTGGCTACTTCACAACAAAAGCAGTGCAAAAGTTTCTTTACCAGAAGGCTTTTATTGTGGCGAGCAAACACAGAAAGTGTTGAGTTTGTGTGAAAGGTTTTGTGCATGTGCATGCTTCTGTCTACCCGTGAGCTTTAACCAAACAGTGAGCGAGACTCTCTCAGCGGCAGCCACAGAAACAAATGTGCAAGCTTTATTATCCTTGTCTCAGATGTGTGTGTGTGTGTGTGTGTGGGTGTGTGGGGGGGGGTGTGTG
>JAPZEB010000003.1:29490518-29501305 GCA_029783705.1 Chaetodon striatus | reverse complement strand
AAAGTGTAAATGCTCACAACAGCGTAGGCCATGTGCGTAGGATCTGCTGCACAAGTATAAAACCTGCTTTATTCACGTGTATGCAGCGACTCAACAGAAAACATTCGAGCATTCAAACCCAAAAATTCGAGTCGCGTTTGGTGTGAACACACCATTAGCCTGTTAGCATTAGTTAGCTTGTATAGCTCCTCCCACCTTTAAGCAGAGATCTAATCAGCCAGAACACCTGGAAACACCTGCCAGAGTTTCAGAGGCATTTCAGTAGTTTAAATTAAGGTAATATTTATAATCAGATCTACTTAAATTGATGCTCCCTCCGTCATTTCAATAAAGACACGTTCCATCTAGAATTCTGTCAAAGTACTAAAGCAGTTTAAAGGCGGTCTTCTATTGAAACGAAGCCGTCAGTCTTTATAATAGGACGTTTTTCTGACTCCTCAGTACCGTCTAATAAAACAGAGTGAGCTGTAATATATAAGATGTAATTAGATTTTGATACAGCGGTTGATTGTTTAGTCAGTTTCTAAAGCTCTGTCGTTTAGCAGCCTGCCTGTAAAGATATCCCACAGTCAGTATCTTTCATTGGTGGCCAAGTGTCCTCAAGTAAAATGGTCAGATCCACTTCCTGCTCGCCTCCCGGGGATTCCCCCTCCTGACAAAACACATCAGAAGCTATTTTGAATTTTGGCATTAGGCTGTTTTATACATTTTCCCTCCTGATTTCAATTAAGATAAAAGCACTCTGCTTTCACCACTCAGTGTCTTGGGGCCCAGAGCCTCTTCAGTTTGGGACTGTGGGCCTTGTATGTGTGTGTATGTGTGTGTGTGATTGTGTGCACACTATTACAGAGTGTTTAATGGCCCTGATAAAGCAGGAGGTGGAAATATTTTATTCACAACGTCTGAAAAACTCGGCCATTAACGCAGAACTGCTGATAGTGCTCTGAAGGATTCTGGACTCAGACCACTTCAGCGCTGAGAGGAATTTACAAGCTCGCTCTGAATTACTGCGAGGTGTCACCAAAATAATTTGCCTGCGTGAGATAAAAGGCACGCCATGACATTTTAAAAATCCCGACTGTTTTCACTCAACCTGCTCACTTACCATTTTCTGTGTAAAAATATCTTTACAAGGATGCTCACAGTAGAAGCAGCTTGGCTGACGGGTCGCTGTGTTTGATTTTCATTGTGCTGCTCTCACGTGGCTGCAGAGTTTTAAACTGCAAGGTTGTTTGTTGCTGCTCTATTGTTGCCTTCCACAAGCTGAGAGGGGATTGTGATCTGTCCCAATTTATTCCCTCCCAGTCCCACCTGGACTACGCCTTTTGTTGTTGCCATCCTAACCCATAATTTCTGTAAATTTAATTTAAACAAAGAATCAATAAACAGATGAGGATACGTGTTTTTGGCTACAGACAGGGTCGGACTGTTGATACCAACCCAAGAGTGCCCTGAACCAACAAAGGTAGGACGTTGGGCTTTAGAAGGAGCCTCAGACACAAGGATTTGTCTCATGTAATGTATTTTTACTTTTCCGCTGCACAAAAACCCAGTAACACCTGCTAACATATGGCTTTTTAATGTAATAGGAAAGGTTACAATCGACCTTCACACCCTGGTCAAATGACTCTGCAGTAGTCACAGGTATTTATCAGCTTAGATTGGCTTTGATTAAAACACAACACATGGGTGAAGATACTTATTTTAGCCCCTTAACCACCACTACAAAATACCGTCCATCTCTACCCAAGCGGCACTCAGACATCGATCCAAATCGAAATTTCAGAGTTTGAAAGAGAGACTCAGTAAGTTAGAGATATATAAAAAGACGAACCACTGTTTACCGACCTCGTCTCACTTCAAAGTCGTCGAAATCCAGCGCTTTGTCACTGACTTGTGCCATCAGGCAATGACAAAAAAAGCCGTCCTTTAATGTTGGTGTTATAGTGCAGGACAATAACGAAAGTTAGGGCGGCGAAAGTCCGAGTAGGGCGAGCGGGATTGAAGGTGGATGGGTCCGATAAACACCAACGGATCACTACAGAAGAGTGGTAGGTTTTAAAACAACTGATGATGCCTTTCCTTTTCTGACAAAGCTTTTGAATGTCTGTCCACTCTCTCACATCCTTCACCTCTGAAAGGACCTCTGCCGACATCTCTCATTGAAAACACCACCAACGACAAGCTGCTGTTGATCTGCTGTCTCTTGGTTTTTCTAAAATAAATGAAAGCTGTTGAGGAGAAATACAATACACACCCTCAGATGTATCACTGTCCCTTAACTCATCATGAAAGCTTCAGCTGCCTACCAGACAGACACTGAACGCTGCTGAGGCGTTCAGACAGCAAATAGTTCTTTGTGTGACCCTTTTGTAATTAATTTTTACTGCTTCCTGTCTCTCACAGCTGGCACCATCTCAGGTGAGGAGATGCCCATCATAGCGAGGACCAACATCAAGGAGCACCGGGACAGTTTCTCCTGTGAGAAGTTCAACTTCAGACTTCACCACAACATCACCTTCTACGTCTACGTGTCCAACTTCAGCTGGCCGATCAAGATCCAGGTTAGAGGCTCAGGGGAGGGAAGGATACACGGGGTTTGGCTATGAGGAGAATGAAGGATGATTATATTTACAATCATTTTAACTTCATTTCAACTAAAACTGACCACTGATCTGTGACTAGGGAAAACATATTCCAACATCCTGGCTGGAAGGGCTGAAAAAGAAAATTATTATAGTCATGATTAATCTAATTGTTGTTCCCAGTGCCTCTGGTGACATCTTCAGATGACTTTTTTTTAAGACCAAAAGTCTGAAGTCAATGTATAGTCGTCTGAAACAGAAAAAAAGAGCAAAGCCTCACATTGTGAAACTGGAACTGATCATCATATTGAATAACCCAGTTACTGAAAACAAATATGCGATGCCTCGTTTCCACTTACCTTTGTGACTGATGTCCATAGATCCGTAAATAAACAGATGATGCCTCTAGTGTCCAACGCAAGGAGGTGCATTTCTCTACAGATGGATAGAAACCTGATGGGAGAGGGTAATTTGCCTGGTTTTCACCATCCATTAGTTTGTAATATGTGATTGGAGCCTTACCAAGACAAAAGCAGGACCAATATTGCAACATAGAAGTGAAGATATTGGCTTGCCAGGTACGGGGCATGTTTTGTAAAATATTAATTAAAAAAGACATGAATGGCTGAACGAGTCATGATGGCAATCTGCCCATCGGGGACCAAGCAGTGAGGCGATGAGAAAAACAAGAGCTTGTTGGAAAAATTAGGGTTTTTATTTATCCAAAAGATCCAAAAACAATACAGACCAAGAACTTAGTGGCTATAAAAGAGGTCAACAAAATAGAACTATACTCAAAATAACAGCAACAAAACAAGGTGTTAACTGAACTGATATAATGGAAAACCATCTAACACAAAGAAAAAAACTAACTTAACCCTAATCCCCCCTCTGACATGGCAGTTGATGGTTTTGCCTGATGAGCTCGCCACAGGATTTAGCCGCTCTCTGCCCTTGGTCACGCCCTCTGCTTCTTCAGGAAGAGACATCCCATCAGAACGGTAACACAAACAAAGTCAAAAGTTATAAAGATAACAGAAAAGTTCTCCTTGTAACACTTCGATGTGAAAATGTGTGCGCTCCATTTAAACAGGGCACGGCTAAAAGTAAATTAAGAGATTGTTTGGGGTGTGGTTGCTGGCAAATAAAATTAACCGGTGTACTTCACAAAGCAGTGAGGCGAGTGTGTGAACAATATTACCACCTCTGTCAGTCACACTGACTGTATGTAATGTATAACCATATCATTACTCAGATTAACAGTGTGTTAAAACTAGATAAACAAGTTTATTTTAATCATACAAACGCACTTGACAGTCAACACAACACAACTGAACTGAAGAAAATAGCCTGTTAGCTAGTTAGCACCCTGTTAGCTAAGCTAGCACACTGTCATAAGGTCTCTCCGAAATCCACTGCAAAAGTTCAATTATTATTATTTTTTGCAACATACTTGAGGCAAATTCCTGACCGAAATTATACGGAAAGGAGGAGTTTCACAGGCACATGGGATATCACAGAGATCCAACAGGCATGAATGGACTTCTGGTTGTTCAGTTCAGCTTAAATGACTTGAGAAATTCTCTAAGCAGACAGATTTTTACTGTACACATGCTCGCGGGGTGTATTACCTCCACAATCATCTCAGAGTTCTTCCTGTTCTGTTTAATGGCTTCAGTATGAACCCTGCTGCTGATTTAGAACATGATGATGATGACAGTGACGAGGATGATGGTGGAAATTGTGGTGCTGACGATTGCTTCTGACGTGAAGCAGCTAATAAACTCAGGTTTGATTTACAGAAAGAGAAAACACCCAGAAGTGTGAGGATGACTGTGTCATGTAGAGCTCCAAGAAAGAGAGAAAAAAATCTTTGTGTCGGGTTCATGAAATTAATTCTACATTTAATGTTTTTAGTCTTACACAACAGTTTTGGTAAGTGCACTGCAGTTCACTGCATTGTGTTACTCGTGTCTGTAATTTGTTTTTAATTTCTCCGTTTTATTATTTATGTGCCAACACTGTAAATCAGTTTTCTCTTGGGGATGGTAAAGTAATAAGTGAATAATACAATACAAGATGAACGTCTGTTCGGTATAATAATGTATCACAATGACTGCCATGTTGAGCTCTGTAAAGGCCACAGACATTATTAATTACAGTAAATACAAGAACATGTTTTGTTCCCAACAAATGTGCACCCGCTGGGAAAAAATGCTGAAACTGACACACGTACTTAAACAATATATAATGCTGTTACTCAAACTTGCGGTTTGATAAGCATCATGTCAAACAGATGTTTGTCAAACAAATATTTTTTTGTGATTGCAGAGGGAATATTTTGACATTCTTTCTCAAATATTTTTAAAGTCCACTAAAGTTTATGATCATCTTCACTGTGACATCTGGTTTACTCTGCAAATGTCACAATATTCCATCTCCCAAGTTGTACAGTGCTGTTTAACTGCTTTTCATAGGAACGTGAAAGTAGTTTTTAATGTTGGCATAAAATACATTGATAATTAAAAAAATATATATCAGAAAAAAATAAGATGCACTGTTAATGCATTGAATTATGTAAGCTCCAAGGTTTTAAATATTTGGTGTTAATATAACCGTTTTACTTAAGGTCCGATGGGTTGGGAGAGAGTTGCTGTCCCAAGCGAGTATCTCAGGGTCTTGTCCACGAGCGAGGGTAGAATGGAGTTGAGATGGAACGGCGGTTTGGCGCCGCGTCTGCAATGATGCAGGCACTGTGTCGGACCGCTGTGGTAAAGAGGGAGCTAAGCAGGAAGCAAAGCATTCAATTTACTGGCGCATCTATGTCCCAACCCTCACCTTTGGTCATGACTTTGGGGAATGATTGAAAGAACGAGGTTGTGGCCGAAATGAGTTTCCTAGGAAGGGTGGCTGGGCTCAGGAGCTGTGAGGAGCTCGGGCATCTGGAGTGAACTCGGAGTAGAGCCAGTGGAGGTGGGTTGGGCACCTGATCAGGATCCTCCTGGGCGCCTCCTGTTAGAGGTGGTCCAGGCATGTCACACTGGTACGAGGCCCTGGGGCAGACCCAGAACACACTGGAGGGATTATATATCTCATCTGGCCTGGGAACACCTCAGGATCTCCCAGGTAGAGATGGAAAGCATTGCTGGGGAAAGGGACGTCTGGAGTAACCAAATTTCAACCTCTTATTTAGGGCCAGGTTGAGGGGCAGAAGGCAGAGCAAAGTGCTCCAGATGTCCCTCTCCCCAGCCACATTTTCCAGCTCCTCTTGGGCGATCCCAAGGCACACCCAGGCCAGGTGAGATATATAACCCCCCCAGCACGTTCTGGGTCCACCTTTGGCCTTCCTATCAGTTGGACGTGTTGGGTGGTGCCCAGGAGGCATCCTGATCAGATGCCAGAACTGCCTCAACTGGCCCCTTCCAATGCATAGGTGCAGTGGCTCTGCTTCAAGCTCCCTCTGGATGACTGAGTTCCTCACCTTATCTTTAAGGCTGAGCCCAGCAACCCCACAGAGGAAACTCATTTTGGGCGCTCTTATCCTCAACCTCAGTCTTTCAGTCACTACCCAAAAGTCATGACCAAAGGTGAGGGTTGGGACGTAGATGGCTCCTGCTTCACCAAAATGGTCCAGCGCCGCCCACGCATTAGTGTTGATGCTTCATCAAACTGCCTATCCATCCCGCACACCATTTTACCATTACACGTGAACAGACCCTGACATACTTGAACACCTTTACTTGGGGCAGCAATTTTCCCTCAACCCAGAGGGGGCAACCCACTGTTTATAGGCCGAGAACCATTGCCCAAGACTTGGAGGTGCTGACTCTTATTCTGACCACTTCACACTCAGCTGCAAACTGCCCCAGTGAGAGCTGAAGATCAGGATGTTATGGGAAAAAAAATCTGCAAGGGACTTACAGTCATTATATGGAGTCCCCTGAGTGAGTCCATTTAGGTGTTTGGACGAGATGGTAAAGCATCATCATCACTGTCATGGCCATCATCTCCAGTTTTCAGGAACTGTCTGTCTGCAAAACATATAGCCCTGACAGGACGTTGAGCATAAACTATTCTGAAAAGTGTTTGGCAAATCTGCTATCACATTTAATGATCTGTGAGTTTTCCAATGTCTCTCCATCAATTATGCAGCACCGGATTAAATCTCCAGGCGGCAGCCGCACACACTAAATATTCACGCTCCAGCCTTATGATCCATTAAATTGAAGTAGACTTTTAGCGGTGATATTTTAAGATGACTGTCATGCGGGGTGCGGGGTGTGTGCTGATGGATGGAGTCAAGAAGTGACAGAATGGAGGAATTAGGGGAGAGTTAAGACAAGCTGGCTGGTTAACTGATGTTGAGACTATGGTACAGTCAAAATGTCCAGTTTTGAGAAAATGGGGACAGCCTAATTGACAGATTGAGGGAGAGGGACAGCAGGTCTGGAGACAGATATAGATATTAAGCAGGGGATGGATCCATGGATGGATGGATGGACTGATGAATGGAGAGATGAAGGGGGAGTGATAAAGGGGAAGGACTACAATAGCTGCTCTGTTACATAAGCATTCAGGTCAAAGTTAAGGGAAATATATGGCTTTAAAACAACCCTAGAGACATGAAATGACCCCTCACTGAGACGCTTAGGAACTATTTGATTTATGAATGATAATTAAAGCAAAAGGCCTACATAACTTTATCTTTTTATCTTCATCAACAAATCTTGTGAAGAGATGTGAGGGCTAAAGGCACTGTATTAAAACCAAAAACCTAAAAACCCCCTTGAAAAGGGATAGCATTGCTCAAAAACTTGCAAACTCAGTGCACCAGGTAGCTAAAAATATAACTACAAGGCCAGTTAGACTATTTGTTAATTATTTATTTTATTTTAAAGCTGGGGTTGGCGGTTTTGTTTTGGCACCATTGGGCAAAAATTCCATAAAAAAACTTCGACCATATTGCAATTCAAGTTTTGAACATCTCAGTCATGGGAAAAGCGACTGAACAGCAACGAATGTTCAGGTGGCAGAAGTCAGAGTAGGGCTGGCAGGAGGGGTGGTGGATGGGTCCAACAACCACCAACTTTCACCTGGGACACTGGTGTTCACTCACTCAAAGGTCGTAAAGCCAAACCCTGTTCCTTCCTCCTAAACCCAACCATGTGCATTTGTTTCCTAATCCCAACCACGTGTGTACGTTGGCAAAACATAACTATGTGCGTTCATTTTTTGAAGGTAAATAACATAAACTCTCAGTGTTGTACTGACGTAGTGAGTTTATTTTGAAAGGGAGCGTTTGCAAACTGTACATTTCCTGTGAAAACAGAAGTGTATTTTCAAAACAGACAATGCAGGTAACAGGCAGAAGTTGACACGGCGTCCCAGAACGTCAACAATCAGTGCGCCCAGGGTACCGAGTGGAAAGTCCATGACCATAACGTTGATATGTGACGAGGTCGGAGGCCGCTTTCTCCCTTGGTTAAACAGTCCACAGTGGCGGGGAGTGAGGTGAAGGGACCGCGTCGTGGCTAGCGAATTCTTGTCTCATTTGTGCCCTGATAAACAGAGAGAGACAGCTGGGCAGGGAGGGACTGAGGGAATGTGCTGCGAGCGTCTCTACAGCTGCTGGAGGAGGGTGTGTTTTCAGATTTGACTTTTTTGAAATCCAGATTTTGGCAATGATCTTGAAGGGTTTGGGTCCTTAAAACCTTTTCTTTGTGCATCATTATAATATCGAAACAAAAACTACTCTCACTAACTCAAAGCCATTCTGGCACGCAGCCGTTCACTTGGTGAAATGTTGCCACATTTATTTTTTCTAGTTATGTTTTCAGAAACCCAAGACATAATGTATGAAATCACAGCATATGAAACCTAATTGGGAAATGTAATCCTAATCATTTTGCATCATTACAGTCTTTTGGTGTGTGTATAAATGTTAGCGTTTATTGCCGAGTGTCCTGCACCTCGTTATGGGTCATTTGCCCATCGATCGCTCCCCTCATATGCATTTCCCATTAATGCCACATTATCAGAGCTCCATATATCTGCTGGTTGAAAGGTGATATGATAATTACCACAATGAGGCCTATCTCGCCACTGTGTCAGACATGCTCATGTGTAACATGAGAAGCACTCGGCGTCCGGTCCTGTGACCTTGGTGGCTTCCGACGCCAGAGCAGGGCGAGGATGAGAAATTGTCCTGAGAATTGGTAATGACCCGCTCTGATATATTTGATCTAATAGAGCTGCGCACGCACGCACGCATGCACGCATGCACGCACACAAAATAGCCTCCACATGCACACGAACGCTGACGTATGATCATGAAGGACAAAGAGGGAGGAAGAGTGTGAGCACAAACACCTGACTGCAATACATCTGGACAGCTACTGGCCAGATGTCAGACACGTGGAATAGTATTTATTCCTCCCTGTGGGGATGATTTGAAATGATTTTAAAGCCCCTCTGACTTCAAACCACAGTCAGGTTGAACTTTCACCTTTACCAACAAACAAAAATGGCCGAAAGTCTGTGAAATTTGCTGTGAACATTCATGCTCCCAGAAGAGAAACTGACATGTATTTGCTAATTCTGTGAGATTTCACCATCACCCCAAAATTCTTACGTGCTCATGAGGATGAACCTTTTCTATTTTGGACAATCTATGTGTTGATCACATTCATGCTGCCAACAGGATACACCTTTATTTTATTGTGACTTTTTTTAGACAAATTACTCATACGGCTGTTCCCTCTGACAAACACTTACATACTATAGGGAGTTATGAACATTGAGTCTCTCGGGGCCACCAGCAAGGACATTTGTCTTTGACGTGATTCACAAATAGTCCAAACACACTGCACATACAGAAGTTAAAACATAATAATAAGTTAGCAAGCAGTCAGTATAATGATATATCTACCTGACAGATGCTGGAGACTGTAATCTTGTAGTGATTTGAATATCTGGCAGCCTGTGTGAACACTAAATATAAAGTTATTGTCTGAGGCAGTGAAACACAAACAGACACACACTGATACACTTACCTCACATGGCCTGGATGTGTACAGCGTGATTTTGCCAAGAACACCATGCTCCTGCATCAACATCCCATCACGTTCCTGGACGAATAGTGCCATCAACCAATCACAACCCTCTGACATCATCAGTGTGCTGCTTCTGTTTGTTTTGTCGCTTATAGTGTGAACATAAAACAGGTGGAACGCTTTGGCCGAAATGCAATCTCGAAATCCATTAAGTATCCTCTGACAATGATTTAGCCTTTTGTTAACTTTTTCCTGATTTATCTGCATTTAAATGCATTTTTACGTTTATAGAGATTAGCTGAAATGTTGTCTGTACCTTTCTCAAATTGCTAATTGAACTGTTTACAATGACTGGTGCACAGAAGAGGAAGTCTTGGCCCTCATATCCCCTGGCTACATTGATCTGCCGTAATATTGGCCAATGCCCCCACAGGCTTTATCATTGTCAGACAGTAACCAATGGATTAGAGATTACTTTTCTCTTGACATAGTCATGACGTTTTAGTTGCCTGAACTTTACCAAAGCCTAACCTAGGTCATGGTGTTTTAGAAAACTCTTACAGTAGTCATGTGCCGTTGTGGGAAGAACTTTAAGAAACTATTCTCAAAACTGCTATTGTCAACTAAGTGTTAACCAACATGGATGAAGACACCCAAATGGCAACTGTTTTTGATAAACACTAATTGTCTCAAAGCCAGTTTCAGCAAATAGCGACCAGGTCTCGCTCCAAAATCGTTGAAATCTGTTGCTTGTGCAGCTTCAGACATTGACAAAAAAAGATGGCCTTTAATTTCGGCATGAGACGCAGCCGAACAGTGTTAAAGTTTAACGGTGCTCAGCTGCATCAGGGGGAAATGCAGCAGGACAAGAATGAATTAAGGCAGTGGAAGTCCAAGTAAGGCAGGCAAGAAACGCAGACCTTCACCCAGGAGAGCAGTGTTCACGTCTCGTGAGATTATAAAGCCAAACACCGTTCTTTTTTCCTAAACCCAACCACATGCATTAGTTGTTGGAGGATAAAAGACATCAACTTGTGGTATTGTGTTGACATAGTACTTTTATTTTGAAAGATACTGTATGCAAACTGTACATTTCCTGTGAAAACAGAAGTGTATTTTGAAAACAGACAATGCATGTAACAGGCTGAAG
>JAPZEB010000003.1:29396828-29411025 GCA_029783705.1 Chaetodon striatus | reverse complement strand
GCTCTGCTGCTCCGCCTCCACAGACAGAGTGTCCAGAGTGCGCTGCTCTGGATAACCCAACGCTACATTCAGACAGCGCCCTGAATTTACAAACGTTCCAGTTTGTGTCAGAGTGCACTCCAACATTCAAAATGAATATTTCTGAGCGCACCTCTCACATCATCTTCCTCCATGTCTAAAACAAGTCAACAGAACTTGCTAGCTAGCGCTGAATAATGTCTGGGAGAACTGTTTTGCCTCCAGCTAAGCCCCGCCCACCCAAAAAATGACATACTGTTTACCAGCAGTAAAAGGGTCTATCCTGGTTGTGTTTGGCTACAGAGATACAGGAGCTACAGAAGAGACTGTATGCTACTCCTTTAGCCAGAGGACAGTCCAACTAACTTTTGTGCTCGTGAACATTTCCCTCCAAAACTCGAGATCCAAAAAGCAAAGACCGTAACTTGTTATGTCTGAGAGATGTATAGCTCTGTCCTGCTCTACTGACACTGAAAAGAAGACTGATTTTACGGAGTCATGTCATGCTTGACCGGATTTTACATTAGAAGAAGAATTTCCCTTTAACTTTCGTTGCTGAACTGTAAAATTTACTGTCACACTCACCCTTTTCATCTGCTCCTTCTCATATTTGCATTTACTTCTGATGCACCCGGCAGACACCTTTTTAAGAGGGAACTATATTACAGTCCTCATGGGACACTGAGAGATTCAGTAATCCAGTAGCCATCAGTCCCAGCAGGATCGATGGGTAAATAATTCTTTTTTGTTTTTAAAGAATCAGTGTCGGGCATCGTAGCATCATCGTAGTGATTATTTAACTTAAACTGATACTCATCTCAGGACATTGTTAAACACTGACACTAGCTTTAACACTTCTTGTGAAGCATGCAGGGCAACATGGTGAAGCTCTTACTCACTGTGGATTTGGGAACAGTCAGGAAGAGTTATAACCCCTGTCCAGAACTAGTTGTTTCCCTCGTATCTCTGATTAAAACATTAATCAGGCCTAAACCTGCAGCCTTCTGTGGCATTGATTAAACCATCTAGTTAGGTTACAGATGGACCGGAGCAACATGGACGCTGATGTAGCATTACATCTACAGGGGAAACAGGGGCAGTAATGTTGGATGAGAAATGTGTTGTTTCGTATGTTTGCATCAGCAAATTCTGCTGTGTGTGTTTGAGTCAGGGGCATTTTCTTTGTTTACTTGTGCTTGTTTGTGTGTGTGCGTCTACCTCACCCTGCTTATTCTTTATTTCCTATGCTAGTATGTCAGTATGTGGACACATATGCACTGCGGCCAGCATGGGCATTAATCTGCAGATACTGCAGCCTCCACTCCTCTGGTGTCTGGCTTCCCACAAGATTTTCTATCCTGTCTGCAGGGATTTGATCCCATTCAGCCACAAGAGCATTAGTGAGGTCTAACACTAATGTTGGCTGATAAGGTCTTGCTAACAGTCTGTGTTCCAGTTTATCCTAAAAGAGTTAGATGGGGTTGATGTCAGGGCTCTGTGCAGGCCAGGCAAGGTATCTTTACTTATGGACCAGCTTTGTGCAGGGGGGGGGGGGGGGGCTGTCATGTTGAACAAGAAAGAGTCTTCTCCAAATTGTAACCACAGAAGTGATAGCGCCCCATTGTCCAACACATTCTCATCCCAAGTCGTCACATATGGCCTCACATGGCCACACAAAAGCAAAAAAAATGTCCTGGTGTGGCTCTACATTAATACAGGAAGCACTCACCCAGCTCCCATCCACCCCCACTTTCCAGCTTCTTATCTTATGTCAATAACAGCAGCATCTCAACCGGACATCGCGGGCCGTGTATCATACTGTCACGACAGGTGCTGTCCTCCCCACCAGCAGCACATCATAGCACTGTGAAAGGTTGTGTCCGGCTGCGTTACATATGGACGCCACCCGCCCCAAAAGGTGGCTTTTGTCTGACACCAAAATTACCAACAAAGAGGCAGTATGTGACAACTTCGGAATAAAAACGGGCTTTACTATCTATGATACTGTAAACCTTTATTATGTCACATTAAAGGCCTTAACACATCGTGGGCCTGGCAAAAAAGGCAACATGAAAATGATAAATTCTCACCCGCAAATGTGGAGTGCTACCAGGATCCTATTGACCCCGAGGAAATTCTGTCGGGCCTTGACGTCACCAGTTGGTTTGTGGACTCCTGTTTCGGCACTTTGGCTGTCACCATCTTGGTATGTTGGAGCCAGAAGCAACCGTATTTAGAGTGGAGAGAGACGAGAGGCTGGCACTAGCTAGGGACGCTATCGGCAGACAGCCTGCCACTCAAAGCTGCCCGTCCTTTATCATGTGTAACTTTAAGCTTGGATAAAATTCAGACAGGTGAGTTATACAAAAATTCAGCCCCGGTACAGTTGTCATGGAGAAAGAAATTAGCTATAGAGACCAAAACCATTGTTTGTACCAGGCTGTAAACATATTTATTTCTGCTGTGAAGTTGGGCATTGGCACTGGCGGACATTCAGTGGACATTCAGAGTTTTTGGCGCTTCTGTGTTGGCTTCATTTTTCAGCCCTGGAGGCTGCCGCTTGGTCTGAGGTAAGCTGTTATAGACTAAGCCCCTGTAAGCTATTTATTGAGTTTGCTTTTAGCAACATGCTCTGAGTACATTCCCTCTGTTAAACAGTTACCCAGTGTATATTTCCAGGGCTTTTATTGTGAAAGGAGTGATGAACTTTGCTGTCTAGGCTCAGACTCAGACGAAGCCTCTGTGCTGTCGCTTTGTAATCCTCACCACCTTTATTTGTGGTGCAATAGCCCCGCAAATACAAACCAAATGTTGCTTTTTAGCTGGATCATATTAGCACTCTGTGTGACAGTACTTATGACAAAAAACAGTTTGAAAAAAGATATTGACTTGTGAATTAATCACACAAAAAAACGCTGCCCTCAGGATCTCTTTAACTGGAGCTAAGGGGCCCAGACCCTGAAAAACAGCCCCTAACCGAGAGTACACAAACTTTGTGACCCACTGTGTGTACAGACATTTGGTCACAGAGAGTATGTGATTAAAATAAGTTTGTACGGAAAGTAAGAACACGTGCTGTTCCAGCCTACTGTCCAGCATGATTCATCCACTCTGAGGGTTTTGTGTTCACACTGGTGCTACCATGTTGGTGCCATAGAATACAGTGTACATGCAGCTGTGTTATTGCCCCCCAACGTCCATCCATCAGCACACACACAGACATACACACTGATGTATGTTCGCAGGCTTGCAGATGTAATCATACTATAGTTTTGCCCTCACACAGCTGATGTGGAGTTTAATTGCAGCCGTAGTAACAGCGAGCCACTCGTCATGTTGTGAAACCCGTCATTTGCACAGGAGTGCACCCGAAATCATGGAACAGCACATTACACAGATATTTCCAATCCGTCTAACAGGACTGGCAATTTGAGCTCGCAGGTGCTACTTTGGATGAGTCGCGTTCTGTGAAGCATAATTCACCATGTGATTGGCTTCATTGTTGCAGCACTCTCACTTTTTCTCCTGGCTGTTTATGCGTCTGTCTGTCCAGCCGGATGGACGGACGGACGGATGAACGAATGGATGTTTGGATGTCATGCTACTCCCCCCCAAGGCTAGGTAAACACATTCAATATGGAGTGAAAGCATGGACGAGCACACACAGGAAATGTTAACTTTGTGTCTTCCTGTGATTCGGCTTGAATTTCAGGCATCCGGCTAAAATCCTTGAAACTGGAAAACTCAATATCACTGTTCTCTCTGCCTCAGACACATCGGCACATATAGCTCTGTCTGCACTCTCCCTCCCCTCCTTTTGTCATCCAGTTGGCGGTGTCTAGCGTGGCACTGCTTGTTTACAGCACAGCAGAGTTAATTAGCCGTTTTATGGCTGATTTACAGCCACACAGGCAGACAGAGAAGATGGCCGCTGCCTTGTCCTTGTTGCCCACTCAAGGACTTATCACAGGGGGCATTAAACACACAACACATGCATGAGCACACAGACAAGCGGTCTGTTTAAATTGAACATGTGCCTTTGCATTCAGATGTATGTACACGTACAAAATGGTGGACAACAAAACACATATACACACTTGCATATTCACCAGACTCTTAAACTTAACAGTGCTGAATTTTACTCCCTGTTTTTATGTCTCGACATAACTCCACTGTCTAGACTGATTTATCAGGTCGCAACACACACACACACACACAAATGTGACCTGGCTCACCTTGACCAGTTTGTCTAATCTCAGTAACACAGGAGCAGTGGCTTTAGGGAAGAAAGAGCTGAGAGAACACCTCGTATGACACGAGCTCACACATGGATGCACCCAAACAGAGCAGCTTCAGTTACGTGTATCAAAGGTATCTTAGTCAACAGAAAATGAAGCCGTCTTTTTATCAATGACGTCTGAAACCTTCATGGACTTTGCAGGTAAAATGAATTATTATCTCTTTTTAAATAGACAATAAAGCAACACATGATGCTCCTCTAAAGGTCTAAAGGTATAAATTACCTCATCCAGACCTCACAGTCCGCAGACGCCCCCCCGTCTCCCACACCTTCTCGCCTCACCTGTTACAAATCCAGGCTGACACCAGCAGGAGGCTAACAGCGATGCTAGCGAGCACACACTGTCATCTGAGCAGCATTAGCGTAGCGGTGACAGCTAACAAGAGAAGACATCACGTTAGCCGGCACGGCGGCGAGCTACCGGAGAAGTCTGCACCGCCGGAGCTGGCGCGCCTGACTGCGCTAATGTAGCTACAGGTGTAGTATTCATTCATGCTTAAAGAGTCTGACACTGGCAAGCGAGCAGCCGGCGGCGCACGAGCACAACACCTGACAGCTGGTTAATGTCAGCGTGCAGCCTTTTTTCTGAGCAACATGAGAGGACACAGAGGAGGTGCCTCGGTTTAGGTGGAGGTAACAGAGTGTGGAGGCCGCTGACATTTAGGAATGGGATGCTCCTCTTTTTAATTCTTTCTTTTGATAATCTTTTTGCTTTGTTTCCTTTTTTGCTGTCATTTCTTTAGTTGTGGTTCTGATGTGATTTTTTTTTTTTCACTCTTCCAGCTTCAATTTAGATTTTGTTAAATCTCTCTAACATCATGCTGATTCTTTTTCTTTTTGCTGTTTTTATACCTCAGATTTTGGTGGTCAAAGGTTAAAGGTGAAGGTCACTGTGACATAACGTCTGCCTCATTCTCATGTAGCAATAGGTGAAGAATACCTTAAGCAAATTTCTTCAGATTGAGCACAAATGTCCACTTTGGCTCATCAATGAACTGATTGGAGTTTGGTGGTCACATGTGAAAGGTCAAGGTCACTATGGCCTTGCATCTGTCATTCTTTTGAACTCGATATCTCAAGCTCTCAGATTTGGCACAAAGGTCCTCTTGGACTGAAGAATGAAGTAGTTAGATTTTGGTGGTCAAAGGTCAAAATGACTTTGACCTTGCCTCAATCGCGATTTAATGAACGCAATATCTCAAGAATGCCTTAAGGGAATTTTTTCAAATTTGGCACAAGTGATTAGATTTTGGTGGTCAAAGGTTAAAGGTTAAGGTCACTATGGCTTTGCGTCTGTCTCATTCTCATGAACCTGATGTCTCAAGAATTTCTTCAAATTTGGCACAAACATCCACTTGGACTCAGTGAGACAGTGATAAAAGCTTAAAGGTCAAGGTCTCTGTGACCTTACGTCCATTTAAATCTAATAAATGCAATATCTCAAGAACACATTGAGGGAATTACTTTAAATTTGGCACAGACATCCACTTGGACTTAACAATGAAGTGATTCAGTTTTGATGATCAGAGGTTAAGGTCACTATGGCCACGCATCCCTCTCATGAACGTGAACATGATGTCTCAAGAACACCTTGAGAGAATGTCTTCTAATGTGGTACAAACGTCCAAGGTCAAGGTCACTGTGACCTTACATCCATTTAATTCTCATGAACGCAGAATCTCAAGAACACCTTGTGGGAATTTCTTCAAGTCTGACACAAGGTTACTGTGACCTTGTGTTAGCCTCATTGTTTTGAACATAATGTCTCAGTCCCTTGAATTTGACCCAAACATCTCACTTGGACTCAAGGGTAAATTAGCTAGATTTTGGTGGTCAAAGGTCAAGGTCACCCTGTCCTTGCATCCTTTTCATTCTTGTGAACGCGGAATGTCAATTTCTCAAATTTGGCACTTACGTCCGTTTGGACCCAGGAATGAATCAATAAAAATTTGGCATTCAAAGGTCAAGGTCACTGTGACTTTACATCCATCCCATTCTCATGAACGCAATATCTCACGAATACTAATAGCACATTTCTTCAAATTTGCCACAAATGTCCATTTGGACTTAGCGATAAACTGATTATATTTTAGTGGTCAAAAGTCAAGGTCACTGTGACCTTGCATCAGTCTAACTCTCATGAACACAACATCTCAAAAACACCTTGAAGGAATTTCTTCAAATTTGGCCCATATGTCCACTTGGTCTCAACAATGACACAAAACGATATTCGTGGTCTAAGGTCAAAGTCACTGTGACCTTGCCTCCATCTTATTCTGAGGAACATGATATCTTAATCCCTCAAATTTGGCTCAAATGTCCACTTTGACTCATGAATGACCTAATTAGAATTCAGTGGTCAATCTTTAAGGTCACTGTGACCTTCCAAACATGTTTTTGGTTGTAACTCAAGAATTCATCGGCTAATTATGACAAACTTTCACACAAATGTCTCACTGGATAAAATAATGAAATGGTGACATTTTCTATCCAAAAGGTCAAAGGTCAACTTCACTGTGACATCACAGTGTTGTACATAAAACACTTTTCTTTCCATTATTCAACGTCATGTCTCAGGAACAGAAGGGGAGACATTGGTGACACTAATCCTGGGTGTAAAGCATCCATGTTCTTTGCAACAACATCCATATTTAAAGAACTGTCATGGCTTCATATGAGTCAACTAGACTGCAGCTAGACTGGTTTTGTGGAGGCGTACAACCACAAGGCGGTAATTCTAGTTTGTCTTTTTACTTTCTTGGGCTTGCTTTTGCAAAAACTGTATTTTCCCACACTGATACATACAAGTTTATTTCATTTTATTCATCTCAGTGAGAAAAAAACATCTTGGGCTGTAAACAAACAAACATTTTTCCCTCTTTTAAGGGTCTCAATCTGCAGCCCAGATCCTCCCTCGGACTTCCCGGCATTGGTTTCACCAATGAGAGGTGTGTGTGTGGGCTGTTTGTGTGTGTGTTTGTGTGGCGAGGGCTGCACCAGGCAGAGTTTCTGCCGAAACAACAAGCAACATACTGATGATTAGAGCTTGGCGCATTATCGGCCAGAAATGAGTTTGTTTTGCGTGAAACAGGTGGCCACCCCCGAGCTAAATGTAGAAACAAAACCCCATTAACATGTCTGTAGTGAAGTGGAAAAAGCTGGGAAACGGGGCTTTTGATGGAGAGAGGAGAGCAGATGAGGCTGCAGTGAGCACGGTGGTTTTTTTCTGTGTCCTCGTAGCGTTTCAGGTATAGATGCACGTGATGCTTTTTATCTCTGCTGATGTCGGTGTGCGTCTCTGTGCGGGGGTGTCGGTGTCTTCGCGTGTTCCCAATATGTTTATCTGTTTTGTTTATGAGCTGTGTATCTGTGTTTGCGTTTGGACCTCATGCTGATAAAGGCCTCGCCATCTGCCTTTGTTCATCTGACATTTCCTCATTAATGAAGTTTGCCCGCCCTCCTCCTCCCATCTGACTCCTTCCGTCCCCCCCACCGCCTGCCATTCCCCGCTCCTCTTTGCCTTCCTCCTGTGCCTCTATCAACCGTTCGGCTTTGATCTCCGCTCCCCACTTCTGCTCCTCCTCCTTTTATCCTTTTCTTTTTTCCTCTGTCTCTTTTTCGTCGTCCTTCCCCAGCTTGCGCTTTCTCCAATTTCCTCTTCTTCCCACAAATCCCCTTTTCCCCCACCATCCTTTAACACAGTGGTTCCCAAGTGGTGGGTCGTGGGTCTTTTCAGAATGGACAGAAAAGACACTTTATTTTGAAGTACAGTGAATTTCCAGCCCAGAGCTTTTATTCTGAAGTGCCATTTTCTGTCGTAGAGTGAGTGACTTAACATACAGAGACTTGACAGTGATGCAACCTAGCTTAAAGACGTGGCCAAACACAAGTATAAGGCTGAATGCATCAAACGGTGTGGACCTTGAACCAATGACTGAGGAGAAGTCTGGACCCTGTGGCTGCACCGGTTGGGAACCACTGCTTCAACACACATGGTTATCGATCAGAAAAGCATTTGTACCATTTGGTTGCTGGGTAAAATCTGCAGTCCAGATGGGTGCAAGGGAAAAACTGAGCAGCCCTCTTTCCGTTGAGCAAGGCATTTAACCTCCGGTTGGTCCCAGTAAAGCTGCTAATCTTTAGATGACTGAGGTCCAACTGCACCTGAATAATGATGTGTTTTTAAGTCAAGACAGTGTACACTGTCAAATATTTCCCTCAGAACAACATGTTGAATAAAAACCCTTTCTTTCCTCTGTCTCACTCTGCAGCAGCTGATGAGAGAGCGACAGCAGATGGCCAGTCGTCCCTTTGCTTCGGTTGCTGTGGCGCTGGAGGTGGGCGGCGACCAAGAGGAGCTGCTTCAGGTCAGCAGAAAGACACAAACACAGGCGCACACAGAAATAAACACCGCCAAAGAAGACACTCATAAATACACAAGGGAAATCACGGTGTTGTGTTTGGGAACGCACGACACAGTCGATGAGGGCAGTGTGTTCATTAGCATATCCATGCAAGGATACCGACGCTGCTTTGGCCCTCTGACCTGTTGCCATCAGTGGTGCAGTGTCCCTGATGTGGGGGTGTGTGTGTGTGTGTGTGGATGCACAACAGGATGCTGGCACTGTAAACAAACCCACAGTGCAACAAGTTGCTTCGAGAGAAGTTTAATTTATGGCATACTCTGCACATAAAGGCGGGAGTCGCCCTGCCTGAGGCAAAGCAGGTGAGACCAGCTGTGTGGGTGGAGCGTGGATGTGAAGTGGCAAATATTGCTCAACACTGCTCACAGTCCGCCCGAGGCAGAGTCCTGCACGGGTCTGATTTTGATACCTGCTCCTGAACGGGCACTGCGACATGTAATACCATGACTGGAGTGAGAGTGTTGACAGACGAGGCAACCTATGGATGAGAGGTGAAACGTCTTCAATAAACTCAAGCAAGTCCAACTGCCTACAACATAGCACTTAGGAAATGACCTGCTTATTCTCATAACAGCGAGCAGCACTTCTCCAGAGTTAACGTGTCTCTCAGTAACGCACCTGAAGCTGCTCTCATATTCCAGCTGGCGCAGGAGACAGAGCAGACACACAAAGTCAACCATCGGAGGATTCAATTGTGAAAACATGAAATTAAAATATCATTATTAGCATTTTTTCAATATAGTTTTTATCCAACACCTGCAATCCGACCCGCGTGTTCTTTGTTTGACCCAGAGCTGAACCTCGAAATAAAACGAAGACAAAATATCACCCGCTGACCACCCGACTCAGTGCAGGACTCTGGTCTGAGAGGAGACAGAAAACAGAATCCAGTTGTTATTTTTGGCTCTCCCTTGAAAATCAAAGTGCACTGAAAACCTCTGAGAGAAGTCTGTTGTGATTGGAGGTGAAAGGAGTTGTCATTCACTGGAATGGCCGCGGTTCATAAAGACAGTTTGACATCATCTGGTTTGCTTGGAATGCTCAGAGCCGTCCCACAGTGCAGTGCACGGCCAAGTCAACATCGACCCTCGTCGATTCAGGAAGAATAGCAGCAGCTATCCCATTGTTTCCTGATTAGACACCAACAAACAGAGAGGGCTGCAGAGGATACACAGCAGCAGTGTTGTGGGATTAAAAAGTGTTGAGCACAAACAAACAGAATCCTCGGGCTGAACTGAGAGGACTGAGTCCTCAGTGTCACTGATCAGATCAGGAGCTCTTTGCAGTGAAGTTTCTCTGGTGACTGGAAGCGTTATGGTCAGCTCGGCTACAGACAGTGGAGACGCAGTTACTCTTTTACTGACACGTGGTTGCTGAGCTTTGAACAGGGTCTGCACAAGGTGCTTGAAGTGCTTGAATTTTGAGGGGAAAAAAAGGCAGCACTGGAATACCTTGAAAATAGCCCCTTTTGACAAAGTGCTTAAAAAGTTCTTGAAATTCAAATGAACTACACAAGGGGCTGTACACACGCTGTGTCTGTCACCGCCTGGAAATGCAAGGTCGGGCACTGGGTGCTACTCTTTTGTCTTTTCTGGTCAAGTTCTCTCAAGCGCAGTGCCAGCAACCTCATCAAGTACCGTATCATAGTTTATTTAGCTGAAATCCTGAGTGCAGAGCTGATCTTCTTCCAGGCGCTGTTGTGTGTAGGCCTATGGTTCATGGGACAGATGTAAAGCTGTGACAGCTCTGCACTAACGTGATCAACTTCTTCAAACTCAGTTTGTCTCAGGATGCAGCCATCGCACCTCAAACAGTAGGTGCTTGGGAAGCATGTGTGCCGCAATGCTCTGGCATTTGAGCACACCTGCCGCATGTCTACATTGAAAACAGTGGATTTAAGGGCACAAAAAATGTGGCATGTTTACGGCCACTAATGCTGTCTTACTTTTGATCAAAAGTTTATTAATAAGAAATTGCACAACTTTTTCCGTCCTCGCCTTAATGATGTTCAGCCAGACACTGTAGTTTATTTTTACTCCGCTCTACTCTTAAAACTGTGGCAAAGGCAGCAGGTTTATGTTGACATGGCAAAACTTAGCACGACCTAACTTTGTAGTTGTTTTCCCTTCTCTTTTTAGCAGTGCTCTGATGTAATAGGTCAAGTTGAAGCTTAAGTTCCAGCTGGTATTATTTCCATGGACTACACATGGTCCTTTTTTAAAGATGAGCTTTCCTTTCTTTATAACGTGTAGGCTACTGCTTTTTGTAACAAGTTGGCAGTCCTGTCTGATATCGGAAAAGCATGGTGGGGTCTTTACATCTCCTCTTGCTCCACGTGCAGGAGCAGGAAGTTAGTAGGTGCAGGGATCTACACATTTTTGTATTTATTTTCAAATAAGCAAAGTGTTTTGGATTGTAATGTCCGAACCTAAACTTATCTAAAGGTAGAGATCCAGCTAACTAGCCATCGACCTAGCTTACAAGCTGGTGAAGAAGCTGGTGAACAAACAGACGTGTAACGTACATGTCGCCCACTGTGTCTTTGAATGATAGAAATTATAGAAAGTGTCTCTTTGTGATGCTGGAGGCACCCCTAAAGGTCGCAAGAAAATAAGATGACATCAAACTTCCAATAGGACCCTTTGTGATACAGGTACAGACAAACACAGCTCACCTCGACAACATCCACATTATACCTCAGAGAAGCACTGACGTCAGCAGAGGTGGAGGGCTGAGGGGAGAGAGTGCAGCTGGTTTCAAAAGCCCACTCTTCACTTGGCTGTCCTGTGTGAGAACAGAGCTCTCTGTGTGATTCTCCAACATGTTGGCACCTCACCTTCACCCACCGGCCCTGAAGGGTCCTCATGAGGCAGCGTGGGCCCTGAGAGAGGCAGCTGGCCCCGCTGCTCATATCAGCCTCTCGTATAAAGAGATTACAGAGGACGTGCTGCAACATGACAGGGGTACTTTCACTGAAAGGGTAACCACCGAATGAGATGTGCCCTTCTGCTGAAGGGGGAGTGGCAGGCAGTTGTCCAAACGCTGGTGTCACCTCTGCTGTGAGATGTCTGTATTCAGTGTTATGTGCACGCAGGGTTTAGCTCAACAGAAAAAGGACATGGAGACAGTTTGCTGGCGTGGTTAAGGAGGCGTAATGGTGAGGTTTGCTGGGTCACTGTTGGGCATTGATGAAGTACTCAGATCGTTTACTAGATTAGTAAAAGTAGAGCTACCAAAACAAGTTACTGAAGTTACATACTGAAGTATTATCAACAAAATGAAGTTAAGGTATCAAAAGTAAAGGCTTCTATAATGGGGAATGACTTATTTAAAGTAGCGATGTCCCGATCTGATCTCAAAGATCTGTATCAGGTCCGATCGAGGCATTTTTTAAATCATCGGGATCAGCTGTTCAGAGCTCCGTCCACTCTGTAGCTCCTTTAACAACACAGACACAGGTCCACTCTGCATTTCTGTCTCTCTAAAGCATCATCTTTTTGTCACGCTGTGAACACTATTTTTAATAAACATAAGAGAGATGTATCAATACGTCGTACAGAGTGTAACATGACAGAAAAGAAAACAAAATGGCGGTCAGCTTGAACATGAGGAACTAAGTGGAATGAAATACCTCATTGGCTGCTTGTCATGGAAAGAGTTTCCCAAAGCTCGAAGTCCCTCAAATATCTCTCCAACTTTCTTTCCGACCATCCACTTCGACTCAGTCACACGAGATTTACATTTTAATCTTAATAAGTTAAATTATTCATCCATGTATTTATCATATCATGTAGCTGGTTACGCATCGTGTACATTTTAGACTTAACGTTTTTTAAACAGCACTTACACAGTCCTTCATCATGCATGGCGATACAGTGAGTGCAGCCATCATCAACTTCCTGCTGTTTGTCTCTTTTCCACTCCGTTGAGCTCCGGTGTGTGTGGAGCAGGGTCAGAGCGAAACACCGCACGACATAAACAACAGCAAAATGCACTATGAGACTTTATGTCATTTACCAAAGTTATAAACACTCCTTTCAGCTCAGTGTGACAGTCTCTGGCTGTTTGCCGTCATCTATGGCGCATGGTGTTTCTCCAACTGCTCTGAGGGAAGACAGACAGTGTTGCAGAGCCATAACCACACTCACCACACCACTGAAAGTACAACACAACCCCACAAGCAAAAAGCCAAGAAGAGTTATTTATTAATGAAGCCTAATCCACACAAAAGATGTACAGGTGACTAAATTAAACACTCAATCAAACACTCATTCGGGTAGACTAACTCACACACAGGCTGGATGCAGGTATTTTTTTCTTAATGTCTTGCAGAGCTGCTCAATTGTTCAACATACACACTGTATTGATTTTAATATGTTTAAGTAATCAAGGTGTCCACCGTGCAGCCGTATTATCTAGGAAAACAGAAGTATCTTATTGATCAGGGAATCCGTTAACTAGTGTTTTGTTTTCATTTGATTTTAAATCACTCTGTTTTCAACACTTTTTAATGCATGTAAGCACATTTTAATGTTGTGATACGTTCATGTGGAGCCAAGTTAAAGATTAGTAGTGTAGGACTGCATCATATCATAAAATGTGTCATGTAAGAAACTATAACTGTCATATAAACTGAAGTATAAAGTACAATATTTTCTTGAGGAGTAGAGGTATGGGAGGAAAACAGTCAAAGTTTCTGTCAGGAAGTGTGCCAAAACTATGAATGAATGAATGAATCTTTTATTTTCGTGTCTGGCTATTTCAACACGGCCCGCCCCTTATGAGATTATTCAAACATTTTCCTAGCGCCATCACGCCGACACAAACAAAATAAATAACAAATGTAAAGTTACCAATTCAACACAAAACACTGGCACAGCAAAATAAATTCCTAATCCAAATGGAAAATAAACAAATTAAACAGATAGGTGTTCAGAATAAAGAAGGTGGGAGGACAGATGGGAGACAGAACACATACCTGCAGGTGTGCTGCATTCATCTGCTGGGCAGAGTGATGCTTGATAAGATCCACCCTAAGAGCCCTCAGGGTTTATGAATCTCATTATTTATTACAAATATGTGATTATCAAAAGGCCATTTAATTATATCAGAATGCTGGAACATGTCGACCTGTTTATACTCTGTCAAACAGAATTTTCCTGAGGTCGTCATAAAATGGACAGCACAGTGAAAAGGGAATTTCTCTCTTTACTTCCCGCTCTCACTGAAGTCGTAGAAATCCGGTGCTTGGGCGGTGACTTGCAGTGTCAGAAACCAACGAAAATAGGCATCCTTGAACGTCGGCATGATTTGTGGCTGCTTGCCGTTACAGTTTAACGGCGCCCGGCAGCATCAGGGGGAAACGCCGCAGGAAGAAGATGAAAGTTAAGGCGACAAAAGTCCAAATGGGGCGGGCAGGGGGGGTGAAGGACGGGTCCAACAAACACATACTTTC
>JAPZEB010000003.1:29302210-29315135 GCA_029783705.1 Chaetodon striatus | reverse complement strand
CCTGCACACTGAATCTCTGCACTCAGGATGGATGCTGTAAGTGAATGCAACTCCAGTTTTGGCTTCTGGTTATTTATGTGTGTGTATGTGTGTGTGTGCTCAGGCTGTAGGTATGACAGAATAATAAATGGCTCCAGTATACAGTATCGTGAATTCAGACCAAAAATAGGGATGTACAGGATGTAGCGGGCATAATAATACAGAAAGTGAGAAAGTGTATTCTGTTATTACACTTTTGCTTCACCACTAAACCGAAGAAAAAGAAACCAAAGCTTGGGTGGAATGATGTCTATAAATCATGGTGTATTTGCAGGACTCTGTTTAAAGAACCAAACAAAAGAACAAGCCAAGAATTCCTAACATGGTAGCAGAAAATCTACGTGGTCTGAGGAACACGATGACTAAACACCACTCTTACATCAGTTTGTTTTGCATGATGAGGTCCCATCTGTGTTAGGAGTCATTGTTTAGATGCATCAAAAGTTCAAAACATCTCCGATAGAAACACTGAGAGATCATAATAATAATTAACTTTTACAGCTTGTTGCTAAAGTCTGAAATCCTGAGGGCACTTTGAGTGTTTCACAACAAAACATTTGGAAATTTAAATTGTACGCAAGTGAATCTTAGGGTGTAGATCCCATTTAGGAGTAGCGCTCCATCTGCCACTGCAAATGTTTCTACTGTTGTAATGTCTCCACCATGATTCAAAACTAACACATTCAGCAGTTTAGAGGTTGATTTTTTAGAAGGCTTGTCTTCATGTAATAAGTTATAAAATTAATGGCACAGTCTGTGATCCAAATGGAAACAAAAGGGTAAAGCAACTCCCAAAATGACCACCACTCAAAACACAAAACTGTCTGTCTTTCACTTCTAAAAGGTCTTTGAACATGTAGACAACCATCACCTGTCACAGATCTGCATTCCTGCTCACCTGCTCTTTTCTGCATGCTCGGTCACCCAGCCATCACTCAGTTATTTTTCATTCATCCTGGTTTCTCGCGCCTTAGCTTCAGTCACGCTCAACCTCATCAAGGCAACTCAGTCCACCTGTTTCTCATTACTCACAGCCAGTACACGTACCCCAGCCTCACAGTCACTTTTTGCTGGATTGTTCTTCGCCAGTCATGCAAGACTCATCAGCACTTTCTTCTGGTCTGATTTCGTGTTGTCGACCCTCCCTGCCTCTGACCGGCCTGCTTCGCCTGATTCCCGGTACACGCTCCGGCTTTCAGTCCCTGACCACAAGACCCGCTTCTGCATCCTTGGTTCATGTTTGCTACAGTGTGAGTGTTCCTGTCTGCTAAGACATTCGAAATATTTACTCCCTTTCAACTTTTAAATTCCGTCTGAAAACACCCCTTTTTAGGCTGGCATATTCAGTCTGATTAAATGGTGACACACATATTGAGACTTGAACTGCTGATGATATTACTGAACTGCTAGATTTACGATGTATGAACACATTGGTGCTTGTTTTTTTTTTAAACTGTCTTGTAAGGTGTCCTTGAGTGCTTTGAAAGGTGTCTTTAAATAAAAATGCATTCTTCTTCTTCTTATTGACATTATTACTTATGGTCACCACACGCCATTGTGTTTGCATCCTGTGAGTAGTGGGCTGCTGGCTTCTTGACCCTCCGCCTGGCCTCGACCTCCTTTCAAGCTGTCCCCAACTGGTTCGTCTGTTTGGACCTTTGTATTTACCTGATTCTGGATTTTCTATCTCCACAACAACATCCTCTGCCTGCTCCTCCACAGTAACGTTGCCTGTTATTGAACTGAACTGTGTTTGAACTGTGTTAATGCCACCACTCACTGACCTGCCTCCCGGCCTGGTTTGGCCTGCCTAACCAGCCAGGCTGCAAAGGACTTTGTGGAGAGACTTAACTGGAGTGTTGAACTGTTATTGTTTGCTGTTGACTAGCCCTGTCCTGTACCTGCTAAGTTGTAACAGTGAACATCATTACAACTGTCCCTGGTCTACTTTGTGCTGCAATTGGGTCTCAATACCACCACCAGACAACTAACGTAATGTTTTTCTGTTGCTGTAAAATATTTTATATATATCTTGATTCAAAACTAACAAATGCAGCATTTCACTGACTTCTAGTATTGACTAGCCATGTAGACACTTGAGGTCTTGATATATTTATCTCATCCATACGGTATCTTAACATTTAGTAAATAAAGCCAAATGGGTAGGTATCACTGAGGTTTGTTTCTCTTTTTGTAATTAAGGTGAACTGACCCTTTAAATGAGCTCAAACTAACTATACATACTGTGAAAGCTTTGCTTGTGACTGCAAGCCTGTGTAAACTTTATAAATATTTACATGCCATGCATGGATCCTTTTATATTAAGAACTGCAATGCTTATTTCCAACTAAAAAAATGGATGACAACATATTCAAATATATATATTCCAGCTCCGTGTCCACATGTTTTAGATTTGCCTAATATCTCCCTGTTCTGAAAAGTCACATTAGCATGTGGTAGATTTCCATATTTGTCCGGGGCACTTCCTGCCCGCTTGGGAGTCAACTATATTCATAAGAACAGGCTGATGGCGCCCTGGGGCTTGTAAACTGTGTGTATGTATCCTCTCCATGCCAGCATTTGTGTGTATGTGTTGTTTTATCGGTGGTGGGTTTGCTGTGGGACCAACTAGCTCTGTTGAGTGATGGAAAAAAGGAAAAGTAGTCCTTCTAGAGTTTTAATTTCCTCTAAAACTCAGGAGGAAGAGGAAGAAGGAGGCTTCTTCTCACCTGCTTTATGTTCACATCACACAAAGACAATGCAGAGGAAAAATAAACAAGCTACAGCCAGGCTAACAGCTCTGAGAGCTATCACTGCCACACTCACAATGAGAGCTTTAAAATGCTGTTGATAAGCAGCTATCATGTTAGCCATCTTACTTTAGCATGTTAGCAAGATAACATTTGCTATTTAGCAAAAAACACAAAATACACAGCTCAGTCGCCAGAAGAAAATGTTGGTTATATGTTTCTGCAAACCATGAATGTGTTACATCAGCATGTTTCTAATAAACATTATGATTGATTTCAGCATTTTGAGTTTTCTGTAATTGTTGTCATTACTGCACATCACTGGGCTAGGAGACTTCATGATGTACAGGTTAGGAGAGAGTTACTGCCTCAAGCGAGGGAGTTCAAGGATATCAGGGTCTTGTTTACAAGTGAGGGTAGAATGGAGCAGGAGATGGATTGGCGGTGCACCAGACCATCGTGGTGAAGACAGAGCTGAGCTGGAAGGCAAAGCTTTCCCTTTCCTGGTCCATCTACGTCCCAACCCTCACCTACGGTCATGAGCTCTGGGTAATGACCGAAAGAATGAGATCACGGATACAAGTGGCATTAATGAATTTCCTCTGTGGGATGGCTGGGCTCAGCCGTAGAGATAGGGGGAGGAGCTCAGACATCTGGAGGGAGCTCAGAGTAGAGCCGCTGCTCCTTCGTGTTGAAAGGGGCCAGTTGAGGTGGCTGGAGCATCTGATCAGGATCCTCCTGGACGCCCTCCCGTTGCCAGTGTTCGGGGCACGTCTCACTACTAGGAGGCCCCGGGGCAGACCCAGAACAAGCTGTAGGGATCATATATTTCATCTGGCCTGAGAACACCTTGGGGTCCCCAGGACGAGCCAGAAATCACTGCTGATGAGAGGGATGTCTGGGGTGCTTTGTTTGGCCTGCTGCCTCCATGACCCCGCCCCAGATCAGCAGATGAAAATAGGATGGATGAATGCACATCCTGGGAGTACTGACCAAAAAATGAAAAACAGCCATCTGGAAGTACATTTGACAGGGCTCCCACACATTGTCATGGACACAATTCTGAAAACTTTTCTATGACTTTTCAAGGACCTATACAAAAATTTAATTCACAAGATGGACCGTGGGCTCCCAGATAACAGTTTGGAGTTTGTTTGACCCGTACATCTCCCCTTCCACCCACCATATGCGGACGGTTTGCTCTAAATACTACAATAGCTGCCCAGAGCATCAAAAAAACGCAGCTGTCTGGTGCGTGTCACACCGCTAAAGGGTACCTCGATGCATCAGAGTGGGACGCCACGGGGAACTGACCAGGTTTAGGCATTTGACGAGTTGGCAGTGAGACCATGTTGCAAGATTACTTTAGAAGCGTTGACATCACACGTATGAAACATACAAATGTGACGTATCTGTGATTTACAGAAATATTCAGTGCCAACATTTTCTTCTGGTGGCTCGTCTGAAGAATGCCAACCTGCTGGAGGTGTTGAAGGATGTATCTTCTATCTTCTCAATGTCTGTGAAAAATTTCACGTCAGTCTATCCAACAGCTGCGGAGATATTCAGTGTGAACCAGTGGGCCGACCCCTCGCTGCTAACACAGCTAAAAGGAAAGGAACCGCACTTTTTAGTTCGGATGTGTAAAGGAAAAAATAGAAAACCGGATCTCCTCTAATTTAGTTTGAAGTTTACAGTCAGAAGCACTTTCCTCATGTTGTCTGAACATCTCACAAAGGAGTCAGACTCAATTTGAGAACACTGACAAAAGGGAAGGTGGGTTTTGCTCAGAAAGATCTCACTGGGAGCTGTGGAGCTTTCAACTGGTTTCACCTTCCACTTTGTTTTATTCCCCCCTTTGATTCTTTTCTTTCAAGCCGAGGTAAACACACCAGCGTAAGTGTTGCTGGGCTGTCATTGGCTGAAGTGGAGAGGTTTTGAGTCACTGGTTAATGGGTATTATTCTGCATGTGTGTGTGTGTGTGTGTGTGTGTGTAAAAGAGAGATCAATGAGAAGAGTGGAGTGAATCCTCTCACAGGCCCGTCCCTCGAGTGTGTCGTTACAAGAGCATAGCCTTTCTTTCTGCCGACACACACACACACAATTATATACACAAACACACACGCAGCTACACTCCAATATACTGAGGAACTGTACACACACTAGAAAAGTGGTTTAACACAACTCTCTCATTAACTTGTACTTGACATGTTATCAGAGCAGCGCCAACAGCACACACGCACCAGTACACCACCAAAGCTCATTATCAGAACACACTGTGTGTATGTGTGTGTGTGTGTGTGTGTCAGTGCACTTGCATTTGTGTGTATTTGTGTGTAAATGCTTCTGTCTACAATATTTGTCTGTGTGAACAAAACCTGCAGGACTGTATGCCTGCATCTATCTATCTATCTATCTATCTATCTATCTATCTATCTATCTATCTATCTGTGTGTACACATGGTGTTGTTTTTTCCTCAGGTTACATTTTCTGATGACTTAAAGTAGAACAGTTTGAGGTATTATGTATAATTTGTCTCATTTTTGTCTTTACAGTCAGTATTTTGGGAAAACACAACATTAGTGAAATGTCACTGTCCTTTCAGCTGTTTGTTATTACGATCAAAAATGTTCATCAAATTTTAATACTCAATTAATTGTCTGTTATGACCTATTAAACACATGTTGTGTTGTTCTTGCTTCCTTGCCGCCTTCACTGTAAAAGCCATGAACATTCTGGAGCCTTCAGCAGCCACAGAGCCAGGTTTTTAGATTTGCAAGACGGTGAAGACCAAACCAGAATTAAAAAAGTGCCTTTAAACTTAAATTTGTCAGGAAGCCAAGAACACATCCCTCAATGAACCTTTTCTTCAGCAGCATCCAATTGTCAAGGAAAATAATTAATGCTTCCTAATCTTGGGGGATTAAAACCTGGATTTTGAAAAATGAATAAAGATATTATCACTTCTGAGTATATTCAGTTCAGAAAGACAAAAGGTGTTTGTTTATATGATTGAGTATTTGCAGACTGGGGCTGTAAAACCATAATATAGACAATAATCTTGCATGCAGGAGCAAAAACAATTCAGCAGCTCCACACTGTAATGCATGATCACCACAAAAGTGTGGAGCATCAGAAACAATATCAACAACATAAGATAAAAAGTGATGTTTATAGTTTGATTGTTGTTTGCAAAAAGAAATGATTACGGTGGATTTCAGTTTGAAATTGCCGGAGGATTTTTTCTGTCGACGTTGGTAAACAATAACTTTAGTGATTTTATGACGCTTCACGGGGCTGTAGTGTTATTATATGTGAAACAGCTCTGTGAGTCCCTGTCATCGCTCTGCTGGTAATGACAGTATTATCCCCACTTCCTCCCTGACCCAGGAGGAGCCCATCACCAGTGTTCAGGATTGCTGCTTGTGATCCCTCTCTTTCATCAGCCAGATAACTGTTGTTCCTGCAGAGCAGGAGTGTCTGCTCCAGCTGAGAAATACAGTTTCACAGTCTTATTGGGCACAGTGGGGCTGGCACACACAGGTACACAGATGGATCTATACACACCAGTGTGTCAATACCAGCCTTCAGGATGAAGGCAGGAAAAGAAAGTGGAGGATGAACGAGGCATGGCTACTAACATTTTGATGCATCGCCACAAACAAAAGATGAGTCCCAGTGAGTGTTTTATAAATGTTCTGATGCACTAATGATCTGTGAGATAGTGCTGTCCACGGTGTTGTTTTCTATATCATTACAGGCACTGCTGGGGAGTAACTAGTTACATGTAACGGCTTTGTGTAATTAAAGTACAAATAAATGTAGCTGTAATCCATTAAAGTTATTATTCATTATTTGTTCTCACAATTTTTTGATATGTTTTACTACAAAAAGCAGCGCACTAACGAGGCTGTGGCTCAGACATAAAGTCGTCCACTAATCGGTGGATTGGTGTTTCAATCCCCGGCTCCTCCAGTCCTCAAGTCGAAGTATCCTTAGGCGAGATACTGAACCCCAAATTGCCCCTGATGGGTGTGTGTGAGTGTGTGTGAATAGTTACTGAGTAGCAGGTGGCAGCATGTGTGATAGCCTCAGCCACCAGTGTGTGACTGTGTGTGTACTGTGTGCACGTCATTCAGGGGAATCATATTTGTCGGATATCATACGAGCGGTTCAGTGAGAATATGTTGTATTATTATCATTAGTGAATCACAGTGAGTGACCGTTTAAAATGTTGGTGATAATAAAGGGGTTACATCCAGTATATTCTTTTTTAAAATCTTTAATGTAGAACAGAACAAGTATTTTGCTGCTTTGCATGGTTTCACCTTATGAAATTACTTCATTTGTCATATCTGGACATCGTGGGACAAATGTGAGTGCAACACCATCAAGGGTAGGATGGCTTACAGGGAGCTGTCTCTATGTACAGACAGGCTCTATTTATTTGGCACCGTGCACTTTGAGCCTTGTTTTTGGTTGGTTCTCATTTGAATTTGCGCCGCTTGCTTTCAGCAGAGACACGACGTGTGACTGATATTCAGAGATTCTATTGAGCACCCTCCCTCTTGTCGTGGAGCGCTACCCTTTTCCCTCCTCTTCTTCTCACTGGACTGATGCAGTGTGTAACCTTCATCTCCACTTTCTCACAGCAGTGGGCTTTATTGTTCCCAGCGTTCATCCTCTCACGGAGAATGCCAGGTACTCTGTGCTGTGCCACCGGGGCACATATATGGAGCTCTGTGAGTCATCATTATGCAGTGATAAGCACAGGCAGAGCATGCACACTCCAAACCAGCAACCCTCTTGCTGTAAGGCGACAATGCTAACCACTGCACCACCGTGACATGTTTCTGCTGGAGAGATGCAAATCTTCTTTATCAAAATATACTTCAAATGTGGGTAAAACACCTGGTGTTCATGTTTATTTCATTGTGTAACACGTGGTTGGGTTTAGATTCATACAGGAAGCAAACACCAGGCTCCTGGGTGAAAGTTTGGTGCTGGTTAGACACAGCCACCCCCCCTCCCGCTCACCCTGTGGGGACTTTTCAGCTCCTTAAGTTATGTTGTATCCCGCGGTGTTTCAAGCTGATGCTGTCCGGCAGTGTTATAAACGGATGGCTTCCCTCACTGATGTCTGACACAGAAATCACTGACCATAACATATTTTACAGGGTAACTAGTAATCTGTAACCTATTCCACTTGAAGAGTTAACTTCCCAGCACTGAGTACAGGTTGAAATTTTTAGACACTGTGACGAAGCCAAGTTTTTAGCCCAGCTATACCATTGTCCTGTTGGCTAACATGGCAAACAGATGCCTCTCTGCACACTGAGCAGGCACCGACTAATCCGACTGTCTCACTGGAGTTTTAAGTCCAATATTCACTCTGTTTTTAGCTCTGGTTTGGTTTCCTCCAACAACTGAGAAATAAGGAAATCTCTTGAACTCCTGAATGTTCCACTCTCTCCTTCAGCCACTTACTTGTTTGAGGTTGTTTGCTGTAAACTGCCATCAGTGCTTTTGTAGAAGCCTTACTTGCGTTCTCAATATGACCAACCCTCACTTTATCTGTAGTATTTGATTCACAGTTTTAACCCGACATATTTGTGACAATACTGGGTAAACAAATATAGCCGGCCTGAGAGTTTAAAAAAAAAAAGGTAAGAAATGGAGCCAGGGAATGAAGAGGCAGTGAGGTATGCAACAGAAAACAGATAGCAGCAGCAGCTGAACAGACACCGCAGACATATGGACAGCGAGACTGATAGAATAGGATAGAAAGATCAGCAGGTCAGATAAAGAGCATTGGTGACTGAGAAACTTCACCCTCTGTAAAAAGTTTCACAGAAAAAAAAGGAAGGTTTTGAAATGTTTTCATGTTAAGGGATCAGATTTATCCCAGACCGGCTGGAACCCTTGAGGCTCCGAATACAGACGCTCCCTGAATCCAAACTAGCTTGTGTGAGTGTGTGTGAGTGTGTGTGTGTGTATGTGTCTAACCTGTAGGCTGCCACAGAAGTGGTAAATGCCAGGGTCTGTGTTGATGGTGTTGTCGATGGTGTTGGGGTTGCGTTCCCGGTTCCTCTGGTAGGGGGTTGTAGTGGAGGTGGTGGTCTGGACGGGGGACATCGGCTGCCACACTCCCACATCTGTCCCATTTCCAAAGGCCTGGATAGCATTACCTACGGGGGGGGGGATGAGAGACAGAACTGATTAGCTGTGGACAGCAAATATTTTTTTTGGGGGGGGGGGCAGGTGAGCAGTGGATGTAAAGTAAATAAAGTCAGTAAATCAGTAAAGCGCTTTGCAAGCAAGACTAGAACTGCAGGTGGACTATCTGTGCCACCACAACCAGGTCACACAGACAAGCAGGTTCATCCTTCGATGTCGTGGTTAACTCACTGCTGTCCTTTGACAGTTTTCTCTGTTTTGCAGATACGTGCCGACGTACAAATTCACGGTCATGTGCCACTACCACTTAAAACAACTTGTGCCATTCTGCAGGGAAAATGCTCGAAAGACTGGATCATCAGCCAGAGGTGACTGTTTGGCTGAATTTTGGGAAAACTGCAATCAACATTTTCAATCAGAGCAAACTACAAATGGAAGTCAGTTCCCGCCCACATCAGAGAGGCCAAAGATTCAGTATCTTTAAAACAACACTTACAACATGGCTCAAGACAAACCAAACATGCGATCACTGATCTAAACCTTTGTATAGAACCAACTGCTTCCCAAGACTATATAACGCAGGGGTGTCAAACATACGGCTGGGGAGCCAGAGCCGGCCCGCCAAAGGGTCCAATCTGGCCCACTGGATGATGTTGCACACCTAATAGTTTTAATTTGCAAATTGTTTTGTTTGTATTGTACCGTCTGTGGTGTAGCCTACTGTACTGACTTAATATTTTCCTGCCCAGGGGACCACAGATGCAGATTAGCTATGTAGCTAACTCTGTATACAGCGAACTAATAAAATAGAACAAAATAAATAAGTAACATTTTACACAGATTCAAGGCTCCAAACACATCTCTTGATGACTTTGAGATTCGCTGAGCTGGTAAAAACATTGGTTTTATTGGCCACAACAGAGATACTGCGTCGTAATGCCAAGCAGGTCACAAAGCTGGATCTTATCATGAATCACACGCTTGTTAGTCCCCACGTTAAAATAAAGCTTTATATTGCACCGGTCTAAACCACAATTAAAGGCGAGTTAGAAGGTACTTAAGTTTTGTTATCACTTCCCCCCATTATAAATTCACCACACAGTCAAAAACCTGAGTGCTGATGTGGCTATTTACCATTAGAGTCCATTAGTGGCCCTATTAATAGCGTTCTATGGCTTTGATGTAAAAGACACACACACACACACACACACACACACACACACATCAGAGGAAAGCTGAGCTTTACAGAGCTGCTGTTTGAACGTAATGATATTCTTCCCTCCAACAGTGAATTATGACCCTGATACTGTGGTAAAGGAAAGAGGAGCTGATCTGCATAGTCGCTCTTTAACCTCACTGAAATATTCATACATACATGTGCAGACACACATGTGTATGTCTATGATTTACAGCATATATTAATATTAAATATTGGATCAGGTCATTGTATTTCATCTTATTCTTTGCAAATATACATAAACAACACCAAAAGAGTAAGATTACCGCCTCGCCACTCTATTCCTCGGTGCAGAAGTCAAGTCGCGCTCATAGTTTACATCCATGTCTGTGAAAACATGATGCTTCAAGAAAACCTTCACCTGACAGCACAGAGGATCTGTACAATCAGCACAGTTTCAAGGTGGACACCCAGGAGTAGAGTCACCAATTCAGTATCTGACCAAATGTCTCGTCTTCTGTTCCTGAGATATGACGCTGAGTAATGGCCAGAAAAGTGTTTTATGCAGAACATAGTGATGTCGATCACAACGGATACAGAAAGTCATCACTTTATAAATGTATCCAATGAGACATTTTATGTGACATTTTTGTCTTAATTTATGCATGAATTCATGAGTTATGGCCTTAAACATGTTTTGTAAGGTCACACTGACCTTTGACCTTCAACCACCAAATTCTAATCAGTTCATTCTTGGGTTCAAGTGGACATTTGTACTAAATTCAGGGAAACTCCCTCAAGACCTTTCTGAGATACTGCGTCCACGGGAATGGGACAGATCCAAGGTCACAATGACCTTGACCTTTAAGCACCAAATTCTAATCCATTTGTATTTGATTCAAAGTGAATGTTTCTGCCAAATTTAAAGAAATTCCCTCATGTTGTTCTTGAAATATTGTGTTCACAAGAATGAGACACATAGGGTCACAGTGACCTTGAGCTTTGACCTATGACCACCATCTTATCACGCTGTAGTTGAGTCCAAGTGGACATCTGTGCCAAATTCGAGGAAACTCCTTCAAGGCCCTCTTGAGATATCACATTCACAAGAATGGGACCGATGCAAGGTCACAATGACCTTGACCGTAGACTAGCAAGTTCTGATCAGTGAACCATGTGAACATTTGTGCAAATTAGAGGAAATTCCCTGACAGTGTTCTTGAGATGATGGGGTCATGATAATAAGACGGACGCAAGGTCACAGTGAACTTGACCTTTGACCACCAAACTAATTGCTAATTCTAAGTAAACATTTGTGCCACATTTAAAGAAATTCCTTTGAGTTGTTCTGAATATATCGTGCTCACAAGAATGAGACAGACACGGTCAAATTGAGGTTGAACCTTGACCTATGACCACCATAATCTAATCAGTTTGTAGATGAGTCCAAGAGGATGTTGGTGCCAAATCTGAAGAATGAATGGAGGGCTGGGTGGACGTCCCGAAAACATAATGCCTCTGGCTTGCTCTTGCGGAGGCATAAAAACATCAGCAAAGTAGATGTATGGTCAAATAAGCAAAGTAATGTTTGTGTGCAATAAAACCTGTCGTGCCATTCCACATATGTTTTCAAAATATATTGATGTAGCAGACATTAAATAAAAACCTACAAATGCAAGGAGTAATTTATCCGTCTCCTGTCAACATAAAACGTCTCTTCATCCTGAGTTTATCAATGCCGTCTTTCATTAACGCAGTAACCTGTCAGTCTTTTCTTTGTGTTCCTCTCTCCAGGCACCTTCAACAGCTCCTGCTATTGAACTAGAAACATCCATTCAAAGGTAAATTACAGCAAATGGTTATTGGCTTTTATGTATCATTAAATAAAAAACCTGCCTTTAACACTGCGCTGTCTCTGAATGTAATGTTGGCACCCACCAGGGGGTATTAAGTCTTTTGAGAAAACATTCAGTTCAGTTTTAGTTTCTTGAATGAAGCCAACCTTTCTTCGAAAGCCAACCAGCCCCTCACCATAGAGGCAGAAGATCAGAAAACAGTCCTGTGAGGGAGTCCTGTTGTTATGCGTGAGGACTTGTTGAGTACAGTAAAGTTGTGAGCCTCTTGGGATTTCGTCAGTCTGAAGAAAGCGAATGTGCTGACTTGAGTCCACACCCCCACATCGTGGCATCATACAGCCCCAAAGTTCCCCTGCAGGGCCGAAGGAACACCTGCTGCAGCACTGGCAACTTTCATCCTCCAGATGTTAAAAACAGTGAAGGATGATTGATCGCAGGTATTCCTTCAGCCACTGACCTTCCCTTGTCTCCTTATGGTCTTCTCTGAAAGCACCCATGGCAGCGTTCCCTTATTCCTGCTGACCTACTTCCAGATATTTCCTTAAGCAACTGGAAGCAGGAGATTCTCAGGGTGTATTTGGCATCTCAGCAGGTCAGACTTGCCCTCAGTGTTAATTTGTGATTGCAGCTCTGACAGATTAAAATACTGTGGAGAAGTAAATTAAGGTTACCTTGGACTGGATTTTATGCAACTCAGTATTTTTTGACAGCCTGTCAAGGACAAGACATTCGGATACTAGTGTGCATGTAAAAGTATTCCTTGGACTGGCTTATGTTTGGACGGACTCTAACACATGTGGTTTAGCGTTATACAGGATTTATACTTCTTCACTGAATCAACACTGTACACTACCCTGTAGCCTGACGTGCACCTCCCCAGAAATGTAACTACATGTCGCGATAACGCAGACCTCCTGTTTATTT
>JAPZEB010000003.1:29267130-29279584 GCA_029783705.1 Chaetodon striatus | reverse complement strand
CCCCCTCCAAACTTTCTCTTTCCTCCATCACTTCAAAACCCTCTCAGACACCTCCACTCCCGCCACATCCCTCCCGCTTTCTAGCCCTCACGTCCGCCTTCAATTTCCTCCTTCCCTCCGTCTGTCTCTTCTCTTTGGATCAGTGCGCTCTGGGATCACACACACGAACTTCATACATTTCTTCTTCTCTTTCAGCTGCTTCAGATCGACTCGCCGACTCTCATCTGTTAACCCTGGAGTTGTCCCCGGGGTGGCTGGGCGAGGTTTGTGTTTTCGTGTGTTTATGTTTGTCTCTCTCAGTATCATTTGCCTCGTTTGAAAGGACTTGATCAGTAGCACATCCAAGTTTTATGTTGGCAGGCACCAGCCCGTCCCTGGGTTATGAAGCTTGGGAGGCTCACCCTGAACCTGTTAGATCCAGGAACTCAAGTTTATCCTCTTTTACTGCGGGTCATTTTTAAAAACTGTTCAAAATGTATTAAAAACAGACTCTTTTCCTTCACCCAGCACAGATCTTTGTCTGCTTTTTAGAGCATCTGGTCAAAATGACAAAACAACTTCATTAACCCTTTAAACTCTGCAGCAGAAATGATCCGCCAGTGCCTACATTGGTATTTTTGCTCACTGTGATGTCATTTCTCAGAGTATCTTTAAATGCTTCACATCCCTAAAATCTGTACAACCTAAGCTAAAAGCTTATGTAAGACAATAAACAATAATAAGTTATCAATGTATTGAAATTGTGTAATTAAAAAATGCTAAAATCTAAAGGTTTTTTACAGATTTTGCACAGGTTGTCTACAGATATAACCAAGTTAGAAAAAGACCTTTTTAATCCAACTTCATATAAAATTTAAGACCAAACTTGTAATGGAAATACACACACTATATATATATATATATATGTTACGTATAAATGCATAAATATTATTTATCATTGCAATGAACGTAAACAGTCATCGTCAGGCTGAGAAATTTGACAGTGGACTTCATGAGGAGCCCCCCAACACTGCCCTGTCTCACCATCCTCAACAGCACAGTGTCTACTGGGGACACCTTCAGGCTTCTGGGTACCACAGTCCCTCAGGACCTGGAGTGGACCTACAGCGCCATAATCCAGTCTGTTCTCTGCACGTCCATCACCGTCTGGTTTGGATCTGCCACCAAACTACAAGGCTACAGAGCAGTGTTCGCCAAAACTACTCGTCACAAAGACAGTTCCTTCCTCCAGGCTGTCGCTCACACTTGCATCTTGAGTTGTGTATTTCTTGTACATTTGATATATATTTAGGGCTTTTAAAAATGACTTAACTTAATTTAATTTTGAATTTAGTTAAGTTTAGTTCTACTTCCACTTTCTTTGTCTATTTTTAAGTACTTAATGTCAACACTGGCACATCGAGAGCAAAGTTTACTGAAGTCAAATTCCTTGTATGCGCACACGTACTTGGCCAATAAAGCTGATTCTGAGTCTGATTTTGATCCAAAAGATGTTTAAATGTAGAAAAAGCATAAAATATTTCCTAAAACCTAACACTTTTTTTAATAGTGCAAAGATGTTGTGATGCATTCATCATACATTCCTCTGGCGCCACCTCAACTTATTCTCCACACGTAACATAGCACAGTAACGTCATTACAAGCGTACAACACGGTGACACAGAGGAAAGATGCTTTTGTTTCCTGCTGCAAAAAGAATGAATGTCCAAGCCATTATGTTTTTTTTTTAGACTGATATATACACGATTATGCAAGCAACAATCTCACGCTGCTAATTTGGGTAGATTCCAGCAAAGTACTTTGTTTAAACTGCATGTAAGGTAAGGTAACACAAGGTAATAATGTGATGGGGGGGGGCAGAGGCGTTATCTTTCAGCTGCAAAAAGAGCGACTGCTTTAAATATTATGGTTCTTTTAGTAGATCTGTTCAAACAGAATCATGCAGACACGTACTCCAGCGACCGCCGGCGGGAGGTACAATTTTAAAGAGTTAAGCAGTCATCATTCATGAAGTAAGAAGAGCAAGAGTGGAGGAAGGAAAAAGAGAACAGAGTGAAGCTCAAAAGGCACCGAGCCACCGCTTCAGCTTGTGATGTAGGATTAATACATATCAAGAGTCCTGAAGACCCTTTTAGGTCAAAGCCGGTCGGCGTTTTAAACAATCGTGCCTGATTAAATAAAGGTTTTTAACGTACTTTTTATTCTGCCTGAGTGCCTGAAGAGCTTTCTTTCTTTTACCGACTCTATCTTGTTTTTCATCTTCAAGAGCACCGTGACGAGTCCTAGACTTCCTGTACACTATGTGAAGTGAAGTGAACACTTGGCCTCGACATTTAGTTTGTATCAAGAGAGTTTTGTTCTGATATAAACTCTCTGTCCGAGACAACACCTGCTCCACACAAGTGATTGACAGTCTGCTTCACTCATCCAACAGCGTGAGCACCTTCCTCCACCTGTCTGGATGTAGTGTGTGTACATATTGAAGGTGAACTTCCATGACTGCATATTTGGAGATTAACTCCTACCATGAAAGGGCTCTACAGGACAGCACTGATAACAATGTCACTGTCACCATCTCCTAAATAATAATGACGCTGTGTATCGTACATGTTCAGACTCCCTCGGTCTCCTTCCAGTCTTTGCGTGACAGACAAACAGCCAGAGCGCCACGACTTTAGCCTCTACCCCGAGGACACATTAGTATCTTCACAAACTGTCAGTGGCTGTGTGTGTGTGTGTGTGTGTGTGTGTGTTTGGGCTCCATCGCGGCGTGAAACATGAGCAAAATTCGGGTGGAGTTTTGACACTTTTTAAAGATGAATGTTAACTGTCTCTCTTGCATAAATCTGCGTGTATCCTCTTGTGTGTGTGCTGCTTTAGCTATATATTTTCTCCAGCAACAGGATGGGAGTCCCGACACACACACCCACACACACACACAGACACACACAGACACACACACACTGAAACATGCATACAGTATATTGTCTATACCCTCCTGTGCCCCTAGTGTCAGCAAATACATCTGCTGAACTCCCCTTGCACTCCTGGCAGATGGTATTGTCTCTCAAACACACACACACACACACACACACACACTGCGTTCTCTGACAGGGCCCACACAGGGTTGGGGCCGGGGCCATCTGGAGGCCTGGTAGGGGGGAACGAGGCCCCCCCAGTGGCTCATGTTTCCGATTCAGCCTCAAATTGATTATCATGTCGCCTGTTTCCTCCAGTCCCGCTGCCCCCCACCCACCCCCAACCCCCACCTAATTTCAATTACCATGGGACGCCACGGGGTCGAATCGTGACCTCACCCACCTCCGTACCCCGCGACACCACTCCTTGAGTTCCTCTCCTCATCTCTTCCTCCCTCTCCTTCGCCGACTCCTCTGGACTTCCTCTCTTGATCCCCCCTTTTCTGTTTTTCTCTCTTTCATGTCTTCATGCTGTTCTGGGTGTACTCCAATCATTACCTCCCTTCCTCTTTCTCCATCATCATTAACCATCTCTAAACTTCTCTCTTGTGGCTTCCATCTCTCTTGTTTCTTCCTGTGTGCCTCCTCCCCTCTGCCATCTGTCCTTTACTTTTTCTTTGAAGCACAGTGAAGTCACTTAATGGCCCTCGGTGGCCTTTCCAGGCCTCCTCAAAACTCTCATCGGCTCCCATGTGAGTCTTCGTTCACAGAGTCGATGCTGGGCGTGTACTTTTGCTTAGGTTTGACTGCTTTTAGTTTGTTCGCCTCCCTAAATCATAAAGAATACAATCATTTATTATTTTCATTTAAACTAAGTCTTTTCTGCTGTACACCAACAATCTGAAACTGGTTGGGATGAAGACCGATGGAAGGTCATCAATTTAGGAATATAAATATCCCAACCCAATCGTCAGTAAAAATATTGGCATGGTACATTTCTGCAAACCAAAAATACATTTTTGCTTTACTCATGTCACTGATGCATTTAAAATGTCTGCATTTATGTTTCAACAGTGCTGTGGTTAATGTGGTTATGTTTAGTCACAAAACCCCCCTGGTCACGGTTAGGAAAAGATCACGCTTTGGAGCACAATCCCTGCTGGAAATGCATCTATGTCTCCATCAAAAAAACAACCATTTTTCGTGGCACTGTGACCGCTGAAAAAATAACATTTTCGCACAACGCCAACATTTTCTGCTGCTGACTGGGCTGATATCCAGATTAACTGTTTGGGGATCCAGCCCCCATCGTTTTTTAAACTGGATCTAAGAAGTGTTAACTTTAATTCCAGTCCAAAAATGCAGAGGTAGGTCCCGTCATAAATTTGAGACACCTGGCCTCTCTTTATAAAATACAATCTTACTTTATCTTTTTGATAAAAGCTGTGGTAAATCTCCTCCCTCTCACTTAACTACGCTTTCAACTCCAGATATCTGGTCTGGGCATTGGCCAATAACTCAGGATAAACTGATTCATATAAGCATCTGATTTACGTCGACTTGTCGATGAGCATGTTCTTCACCCTAACCACCAAGAGTAAATACATACTGTTATACATCTGTCTGTACTTACATATATTTGGATATAACGATAAACCACCACAACTCTACCATAACCCAACGTCACAATCCAATATCAACCCCATCCTAACCACAGATTCGACTGGGACCCCGCCCCCTCAGTCACCCCACCAAACAGCCACCACCCAATCAAAATTGAAATTGGACATGCCTCCTCCTCTTCCTACTCTTTGTTTGGGAATCATAAACCAGATCAGCAGGCCAGTGCACCCTAACTGGAACCCAAATCTGAACCCAAACCCTGACACTAAAAGTAACCATCAAAAGTAAATATACACATCTATGGGTATGTTCATATCTACATATCTTTGTGTGTATAACAATCCAGTGCCCCTTGTTTTCACATCATAATTTATTAGTAATTTGCATTTTATTTATACATGTACATATTTTTAATATATATGTTTTTATTGTCTGTGCCGAGGGTACGTACAGAGAGCATTTATGTCCGCAGCTCCTTAAATGTGGAATCTTCTGCAGAAGAGCTTACAGCTGCAGCCAATGTCAGGGTGTATTTTAGCTGGTCTTTGTAATCATGTGTCGCCCCTGTATTACGTTTTTATGGTTCACTTATGGCATATATCAACAGATTTTTTGGCTTTTCTTTGCAATAATGTCTTTTTGTGTTTTGTATTGCTTTTTTAAAAAGTGTATATTTTCTATTTTGCATTTTTGTTCTGTGTTGTCTGTCTGTAGCTTTATGTTACGTTTTTTTCTGGTTAAATAAAGGTTAAAAAAAAAAAGATGTCATCATAAAAATAAATAATATTATTTTTAAACTATTGTAACTATTGTTATATACTGTATTTTATATTTATTACGATTTCTATTTTTTCTTTTTTTTTGTTTATTCTTCCATTTCCTTTACTTAATGGGTGTCCAGGGAGGGTTTGATGTGTGTGCTTAAATGCTTGTGTATATATTTAATGAAAAGACATTAAAAAAACAAACAAACAAACAAAAAAAACAACTTTGTAGATCCAAACCACACATTTTTTGGGATGCTTCAAAGTGGGCCGGAGAGTTGGTCAGGTAAAGTTATGAACAGATAGACGCAGTGCAGAAAGGTCAGGCAGCCACAGAGATCATAAGGCTCGTCCTCTGGGAACCATAAATATCCCAAAACACGTCCATGTCAGTCCCAATAAAACCTACTGTATATTTTTACAGTCCCATGTTGTTGTCATTGACGTGACCGCGCTCTTATCCTTGCCATGAGCCTTGCTATTGTTACAGTATGCAACTGTCCTTGTTATAGCTATTTTAAATATGTCACACCACTGTCCCAGCAGTTTGTCATTGTCACTTTTACACCAGTCAAACGGAAAACATTACTGCTCTTCATCCGAGCCAATCGAGGGTCAGCCAGGGGGGAAACTGGGAGCACTTGACAGGTGCGTTTGTTTCCACTCCCCACAGCTCTGCAGTGGAAACAGGAGTGGCTGCACGCTGTGCCACTGGGCGACCGACTATAATTCACAGCCTCTTTGTTTGCTAAGTACAATAAATGTGCAGGGATTTGTCCTGGTGGCGCGGCAGCAGGGGATTACAGAACAAACATGCTGACACCCAGGGGCAACTAGACATCATATTAAGTGGAGGGAGACACACTGCATAAATTGAGCTATTAAATGGCTATAAATTAACATTCAGCATTCAGACGTGGCATGTGCTGCCAGGCTCTGCTCTCACACTGAAGCTACACAGACGATACGGTCAGTGCTAAAACAGTTACAGCTCATTATCTTAGTCTATCGATAAAAAGTATTAGAAGTGTATGCATCAACAATTAATCCATCAAGTAGGACCTCAAATTCTGTGGTTTCATCCTCTGAAATATAAGAATTAGCATCTTAAAGGTCCACAAAGGTTCCCTTCTTTATTAGAGAAGGGGACCTTTGTGGATAATTCAGCTACCGATAAAAACCTCCTTAATGTCTGGATCTTTAGTTATCAGAGAGAACAGGTAAGCACACAGCAGCAGGTGCTAAGCTAGCAGTGCATCTCCGACATGCCGAACAGCTTCGGAAAAACATGTGATTCGTAATGTGACTCTGTTTCATTCATTTTGTTTCTAACCTGGTCTGTTTGTTTCGGAGAGGAGGAGACCTCAGTGCATAGTTCAGCTCCTGAACAATGAACACTGAAGGACTTCTAACCAGGAGACGTTTCAGCTGGTTGTAATCTGCGATCCTCACCACTAGATACCACTAAATCCCCCTGAATCTTACACACTGTTCCTTTAAATAAAAGACTTACAATGGTTTTTCTGCCCTAAAATTATTTAATAAATTTCACTGATAGAAATAATTAATTCATTATCTCACAACACAAACGTTTCTAAATGTACTGATATGATTTACAACTCAAAAATATGCTCACTGCAGTGATATGTCTTTTCCCAATAGAGATTATCTCATTTTGGGATGAAATGTTTGCAGAACAGATATCAAATCTACTGTTTTCTGTCAATATTACAACAATATTGTACAGTCTTGGTGTGCATTAATCATATTTGTGCTAAACCCATGATATAAGTAGGTTCATTGTCTCAGTATGAGCAGCGTTGGCTGAATACAGGTGCTTTTAGATCTGTTATTTGTCACAGATCTTGATTTAAAAATGCAGCATTAACTTTTTATTTCCCCTCAGAACTTTATGAATTGTAAACTAAATTTGTCTTGTCCTTGTCTGCACACATCTTGATTATTCATTGTGTAAATTACTTTCTTCGCACCTCCTTCCCACTTTGAAAAATTACAGCGCAGTCAGATTCAATAGAAAAATCTAACATAATAAACGAGGCCTGGGGTCTCTTCTCTCCGAGAATCTGCTCTCTGTGTTGATTATCAGTGGTGAGTTACACTGTCATCCGCTTTAATGGGCTCCACGCTTGAAAGTGCAAGACAAGCAGAAATGGAGAGAGTGGAGGGCTGCGAGAGGAGGAGTGAAGAGAGAGCCTCAAGGTTTACTCATCTTTCTTCGCCTCTCTTTCCCTTCTTTCCAAACTCTCCACCTCTTTCTTTCTTCTCTGATTCTCTATCGGCTTTCTTTCCCTCACTTTCTCTCTCTCTTTCTGTGTGTTTAATAATCTCCCTCTTCCTCCGAACACTGTCCCAGTGCAATAAAGCCACATGGCACTTGGTGCAGCAAATTCCATAACTCACAGTTCCTAGTAATTGATCCCTGTAGTGCAACAGTCTCTTTCTCTCTTTCCCTTTCCACTCTTCCATCTACAAGTACATCTCTTCCCCCTCCATCACCTCTCGCCGTCTCTACCAACATTTCCCGTCCAGTTCTGCTGAATTCATTGAGCTTTATTGGCACACAGTCCAATAAAAATCTGCCAAAGACAATTATTACTGTCTCCCATTAGCTGCCGTCAATTTTTACTCTCTTGACATCACATCCCAAAGCAGCGCTACACCTCTCCCTCCGCCAATAAATCCCCTCAGCTCATTCCATCCATTCTGTTTAACTAACAATTTGAGCCAGGTCTCAACAGAGGCGCTCACCTGAATACACCACACGCTCTCAGTGCCTCATCAGCTCTTCCAATTTCATACACAAAACTTATTTTCTTGCTGGAAATTTCATTTTTGGGCCAAATGATGAGCGCTGGAACTGATGTGATGGAGGAGTAGGAATATACAACCCTTCGGCGAATCCAATGTGTTGGCTAAAAAATAAAAAAAGTTTCCCTCCTCTCAGCTTTATGTGGCTCCTCTATCCCATCCCAAACTTATTCCCTTTTGATCCCCTCCGGTCTGCCTTGTAATATCAACAAGCTATTAGCGGTGTGCCTCTCATAGTTGAGTGGTTACCTTCAACACCTCTGGAGCTACATGAACCCCGCTGGCTTGAATCCCAGCTGAGTTTCTCTCCTGTGATTCGCCTGCTTTGGATTCATCCCAGCTTTCATACTGAGTGAATATGGAGATGTGAAATGTCCCTGTTTTTATTTATTTATTTATTTAAGTGTTGCTCTCTAAACACATTAGATTTTGCTTAAAATGCCACACTGACACATCATCATCCTCTTTTGACCATTCACAAAGTGTGATGGGGCGTGTTATTTTTAATCCTACCTGCTGCCTTGTACTGCCCTTCTTTGCTGTGATTGGCTCGTACTCTTTACCTCGATACATCCTTGTAATTGGATTCCTGTTGTGAGTGCAACAAAGTCCCACAATGTGACTACAACCAGTGTATTTGTCACAGGCTGGTGGACAAGTGATCACAGGATTTGCTTAATGTTGTACAACTGAACTCTGACTCTGTCTCGCCCTTGGCGAACTCCATCTCACTTTGAAGTCGTAGAATACTGGTGCTTCGTTAGTGACCAAGGAAAAAAAAAAGTCATCCTTTCACATCGGTATGATACACAACCTGTTGCTGTTATTGTTTAACGGTGCCCAGTGGGAGACACAAAGGGACAACAATGAAAGTTAAGGTGGCGAAAGTCCATGTAGGACAGGTGGGACGGGCAGTGGATGGGTCCAACAACCATCATTTCACCTTGGAGGCCGGTGTTTACTCCCTGTACGACTGTAAAGCTAAACCCTGTTCTGGTTTTCCAAACCCAACCACATGCTTTTGTTGCCTAAACATAAACACCTGAGTTTGTTGTTGAAGGAACACCCAGGGTACCTTGTACATCGTATCTCAAAATGGAAAGTCCATGACCAAACGTCGATATGTGCCGAGGTCGGAGTGAGAATGTGTTGGCAAAGGAGGACAGACTTATTAAAAACAGAGCGGTGGATAGTTTTGTCCTCTGCTAACTTGAACCAAAGGCTAAAGGCTATGGCTTCAAGTTAACCTTTATGTAGCTAATGTTAGCTAGAGCCTCGAGTCACAGCGTGTCCTCTGCCTCACTCCTCAACGCTACAGGTCACCACGCAAAGAGTAGAGTGAGCAGCAGCTCCAGAGACAGCAAAAGCAACCTGAATCAAGCCAGCGCAAACCCCAACTCCTGGAGACCATAGAGCCCCAGTTCTTCGCCAGATCAGCGAACTTTCTGTTGCTGCTGTAACGCAGGTTAAACCCAGCTTTGCCGCTGGCCACCAGCCTACTGTGACACCCAGCGTTACACATTCTCACTCTGACCCTGTTTGGTCATGGACCTCCCGCATCGAGATATGATGTGCAAGGTGACCAGGGTGTGTTGTGTTGTCCTGAGACGCTGTTTCAACTTCTGTTACATGCATCGTTTGTTTTCAAAATACACAAACAGTACACGCAAATGTACCAACTGCATACAGTCTCTACTGTCTTAAGCTACTCAGCTGGTAATCACCACAGCAAACGAGATAGTGAGCTAAATCATGAGGGAATTCTCCTGCCAGCAAGCTAATCCTCTACCAGTTAACAGACGAGCACAATAACCTGCGAATGAGTGGGCGGACATGAAGCAAACAAGTGACCTCACCTGCTAATGAGAGCCATGGTTGTATTAATAAACTGGATACAACACTGACACTTAGTCTTGCCTCTTGTTTTTTCAGCAGCTAATCCCAGTACGGCAGTGAAAAATTCTCCTGCAGCCCAAACTGAACTCTCCCCATAGACCACCATTATAAAATCTGTTAAATTGTTGACAGGACATCTCGGACTGCAAACAAGGTCTGGTTATGAATCATCTATAATCCACGGAGGTTTTATATTTGTAAAACTTTCCTTGAGCTGAGAAAAGTGATTTAAAAATCTGCCACATCATGATAATTTAAAGTCTTCGAGCCAATCAGGAACTAGCGGACGGGGCAATATTCAGCGGGCCGCACATCCTGGAAGTAAACCCAGAACCTAAAAACTTTTCTGGCACATGCTCCTGGCCAGCAGTTCTCGTTTTGATGAATAGACGCCATCTTGGAGTACAGTATCCAGATCTAATAATACACTGATGAAGTGAGCTAACAGGCTAACGAACAAGACTCCCGCAAGACTCTGCCACATGCAGCTCATTCTGGTACGTACAGTTCCTGCTGTTAGAGAGTATGCTCATATTCTTTGGGACCAACTTTCTCAGAGTTAAACTTGCTCTTGAGTTCATATATGCTGTGTTTGAACCAGATGTACTGTAGCACATTTACCAGACCAAAACTGAAACAGAGAGGAAGAAAAAATTTCGAAAATGGAGAGAAGAGTGGTGGAGGGAGGAGGGAGGAGGGAGAGAAGGAGAGAATCGCTTTGGCTCTCCACAGTGATGAATCTCCAGCGAGGCCTGTTTCATTACCCGTCTGCCAGTGTGGAGATCAGCCGGTAAGAGCAGGCCCTGTGGGGCTGCAGCAGAAATATATGGCTCTTTAATAATCTCCACAAACACATTCCACTACAGTATTGTACAGTGCACCGCCCCCACACTGCTCCCAGCTGTCCGGAGCCTGGTCTCTGCACACTACGGATACTCCTACATCAGGTCCTCTGACTTCAAGTCTGCAGCAAACAGCTCATTTTCATGTATAGAAATCTTAATTTTCAGGCTCTGGCTTGTGTGGGTACGCAGGAGAATTCGTCCCATATAGTACCATAAAGAGAAATACATTTAATTATGAGTTACTAAGGAAAGACTCCAGTGTCTACGGCTGGAGATGGAACATGTAAGAGGAATATTGTTTTTTTGCAGAGCAGGTAATTGATGCTGAAAATGCCGAGCTGAAACAACACATTCCTTTTTATGGTTTGTGAACATGCTCACAAATCACCAGTGTGCAGGTGCGTCTCGCTCAACACCATCACCAAAGGAAAGAGGAAATAAAACCTGTTGCTTTACGTGTCGACAGATGCTGCAAACATAACTGTTGCATCTGCAGCGTCGTTAAAATGTCACCGAATATCACCAATCAATCATTTTAACCAGACAACACAAAAGCACATATTTCACTGCAGCATTAAAAAAATCACAACATCAATAACCATGATTCAAACGATCTGCAGAGGGATCGAGCGCCGGTTTGTTCACATATAGAAATTTGGGAACAAACACAGAGGAGCTGTTTTTATTCTGACCTCTCAGAGTGCATCCTGGGAACACTGCCATCCTCTCTTATCTGTTCATGCTCTATGCATACCTTCTCCTCTGTACATCTGAATTGTATCCTAATTGCTCTTTAGCCTATATTCTATCATCGGTGCCGCTTCAGTCACAAGAGGCACGATGAATAAAATTCAGATCGATGCTGAGGGACGGCAGCTCGAGTGGCGCTCCAGCAGCAGAGACAGAAACTATTACTGTGGAGTGTGAGTGAATAGATCAGGGGGATTACCAGCAGTCACCTCTGACAAACAAACACACAGCACACTCTTTAACCCTCTGAGCTCTGCATTAGAAACAGTCCCTCAGTGCTCATATTGATATTTTTGCTTATTGTGATGTCATTTTATGGAGAATCTTCAAATGCTTTATAACCTTAAAATCTGTGAAACCTGACCTAAAAGGTTACGTAGGTCAGTAAGTCATAATTAGAGAGAAAAGTAATTGAAATTGAATTGTCGTAACTTTTCTTTTACAGAAATAAGAAATGTACACAGCGAAATAAAAGGCTTGCTAAGATGACATAAGGTAATGACATGCTGACAGCCTTAGGCCCAGATCACACAGATAGCGTTTTAGCAGCTGGAGGTGGCTTTTTGTAATAGTTTTAATATGAATGACGCTTTTTCCTCGCTGCTTGTGCGTTGTGACACACATCGTGTTTTGCACTCTAGGCGGCTGGCCGTTTTGCTGGAGCAATCTGAGCTCCTCGAGTTGAAAAAACTTGAGCACTCTGAGCAGAAAAGCACCCCACACTTTTTCCCCATTGTTCAATGGGATGATTCGAGAGGCGGGGCTTCTGTGGTGGTCACGACAACAAGTTTACAGTCGGTAAACAATGGAGGAGAAACTGGTGGTAGTG